>CAKKTJ010000330.1:385000-685638 GCA_920618645.1 Peronospora belbahrii | reverse complement strand
TATGCAGTATTCGAATAGCGGTTACTGCACGTTATTTGCTATTGACTATTATTGGGATGCCAGACCTAATAATTAAACAGTGGTAAATTGACCCAGTTTGGGTGATTTTCACGAAAAGGGAACAATTTCGTACTTTGTACGATCTAAAAACAAAAATATAAGCAGAGCAAATTTTTTTTACCTAAAATAAGAACAGCGCTTCCTCTAGTTTTTTTGCAGTGTAAAACGGTAACAAGCTCTTACCTTGTTATACCTGGTAGCACTTAGTAGTCCTTCCCATGACCAAGTGCGAGATGAGCGTGGACGAATCTCCGATCGCTCCAGCTGTTTTGTCGGAGCATGCCAATTTCCCTCATCTTACTACTGTGGAATTGCAGGCATTACACCACCTTACTGTGGCGTCTGGTAGATGTTCGTAACGTCGCTGCTGTACACAGCGGCGCTTGAACAACACCGTGCCGCTATCCAAGACTACATGGTGCGCAAGCTCGCCGAAGCAAATCGGCGGATACAGACTCCCTCGCGCACCTCCCATGATGATGCGACTAAAATTTGAGACATCTACGTACTCGGGCGATGACCAAGAACGTCTCCATCTTAATCGCTGGCTTCAGGAGATTGATATCGCGATCGCGTCAATGTTGATTGACGCTCCGACGGCCAAGGTTAATTTTCTGCTATCACGGCTTGTCGGCAAAGCCAAAGAATGAGCCCTTGGGAAACTCGTTGTTGACGAGTTGGCGTTCCTCACGTTGGACGAGATCCAGCGCAACTTACGACTGGCGTTCGAACCTCCTCATGATGAGTTATGCTTGCGCGCAGACTTCTTCAAACTTCGACATGGCAAGCTGCCGATGCGTAACTACGTGCAGGAAACACGACAACTTGTCTTGTAAATTACTACACAGCCGATCGACATGACTTCACAAGTACATGTCTTTGTCTTCGGTATGCAGGAGGGCATGACACGCTACTGCCTCACGTGCCGAACCGAAGACACACGAGGAGGTCTTTGCCCTTGCGCTTCATAAAGATTACATGGTCGCGTCGTCATACTTGCATGCAGCGTCACAACTTCCGCGTATGTCTGGCCCAGGGCCCATGAAAATTGATGCGATTGAGACATCACGTGGTCGCAACAATCTTTTTAGCCGCAACATTCGTATTCAAAACAAGATAAAGTGTTTTTGGTGCGCAAGACAGGCCATCGTGCGACCGTTTGCCGAGCACCTGCGCCGGTGTCCATGAACACAGCTGTCTCCCGTGGAGATACGGTGTCGTCGGTGGTCCCGCCAAAAAACGAGAGGTTCCAGTAGGCTTGGGGCGCCCTACAGGCAGGAATGGAGCACGAATAATCCGGTGGCGACTTGATCTCCAAGCCTTAAAGTGATTCATACTCACTTCAACGCCACCACCACGCGTGACGATTCGAGACTGATCATCATCAGTCTCATCGTTGCTGGAGTGACTCAACCACTCCGAGCGTTGTTGGATTCAGTTGCATCCAGCAAATGCTTTCGAGCATCATGTTTGATCGTTCTCCTGTCTAAGATTACGGTTCGAGAAGGTGCGGGTGACATCGTTGTCAAACTTGCTGACGGAAAGACGTAGCGTGTCCCGAGCAAAACAGTAGTTTGTCGTATACGTGACGGTTTTCGAAGCAATAATGAATTATGGGTGTACGAGATGAAGTACGCATTCGATTGCATCTTATGGATACCGTGGCTGTCACGATACCAGCCGACGACAGATTGGCTATCTCGATCCGTCAAACGACGAAGTGGATACGATGTGAGTGAAGTGTTCTCTCATTTGTTGGTTGCTTGATCAAATTGGCCCCACATCAGGGTCGTGGACGAAATCACCACCACTAGGGGTCAGCTCAGAGAGGAAGATCGCCCTCTATGTCCGGTATGTTCAGTCACGCTGATAGAACCACAACACGAGGCGGTCGAACAGGGGTTCCCGCGTACAAAAACATCGGTCAAACAAAGGTTCACGATTCCAACCGAGGCGGTCGAGCAGGGGCTACCGTACACTACATCTAAGGCGGTCGACGACGAGGTCCCGTCACTTATTGACGAGAATGCGCGGACTGTGGATCAGTGTGTGAACAACATGGTGGTGACTGAGCCACGACGTCTAGCGGGGGGTATGTCATCCTCTAGTAAAAGCGATGTGCCAGTCTTGAGACGCAAGAAACAGCGTAAACACTAGAAAGAAGCACGCCGATCGACGAGACGACGACATTCTCTAAACCACTTTGAGGACATCAACGCCATAATGACGGAATCCATATGAGCGCTCGAATATGTGGATGGATTTCCACATCGCGATCGCCACATTGAAGTAGCGAGCCCTCCGTGCAATGCTGCTGCGATCGCATCTCTCTCGGCTCTAGCATGGAAAGATTTTCTTCATGCCCTCAAGGTCGGTGACATCGAGCAAGTGTGCATCGTATGTACCGCCAAATCAGCTACATAATAAGTTTTGGAGGCTCGCTCAAAGAGCGCCGAGCCCAAATCAGCGCGCAAAGAACGAGCCGCAACACAGTCCTGGAAAGACCTTTGTGCTTCGGGCAACCTTGGTATGCTATTGCTCGTGAGTATGCCGATATCTTTTCGGAGACAATTCTTGCTGAGCTTCCAGCTGATTGTAAAGTGCGGCACGAGATTGACCTCGTGCCTGGGGCGAAGTATTGTGTAACGCGGCAGTGGCTGTTACCTCGCATCAAGTCATCGCATTGATTAATTCTTTGAGGGCCGCCGTCAAGCAGGATTTGTTTGCGAAAGTGTATCCCCACATTCGAGCCCTATGTTCTATGCGAAGAAAGCCACCGGCTGTTGGCGCATTGTACAGGCTTTCAACAAGCTGAATGAAGCCACGATCCTGGCATAAGCGCCAATTCTGCGCAAAGACATGGTATATGATACCATGTCCAGCAGCGAGATTTTCAGTGCCATCGACGTGACGGACATATTTCTAATGAGAGACGGTTATATTCCATTCACTGCGGCCAGCACCCCGAGTGAGAGTTATGGAATGGCTAGTCATGCCACAAAGCCTTAAGAACGCTTCAGCTACGTTCAACCGGATGGTGACACAACTACTCTGCCCGCTACGTGGTTTTGCACCAAGCTACTTCGACTGCATTTTTGTACACAGCCGAGCTGAGCAACATCTTAGCGCCACGGAGGCTCACATTCGGCACTTTAAAAAGGTGTTTCAAGTGATGCGTGAGAACAAGTTGTATGCCAATTCGAAGAAGTGTGTCTTCTGTGCTCCCGAGATTCCAGTACTTGGCTGTTATGGCAGCAACGAAGGTGTCCGTGCTGATCCCGAGAAAGTGTCATCGATATACTCATGGCCTACTCCCAGGAACCAATCTGAATTACGACAATGGCTCGGCCTGGCTAGCTACTTACATAAGTATACGAAGAATTACGCCAAGTTAATTCAACCATTGTCGACTTTGCGGAAGAAAGAAACAAATTGGTCATGGAAGGCAGAACATTAATCTGCCTTCGATTTCGTGAATAAGAGCTTGTCTGATGCACCAGTGCTTATGCTACCTGATGCCTCCAAGTCATTTCACGTTGTTTGTGACGCGAGTAACTTTGCGAATGGATCTGCCTATTGTAATGTGACGATGAGGTCCAAGAGCGCGTCGTGAGTTTTCCGGATTTTTCCCTCTCGAGCACACATCGTTCTCGAATCTCCTGTCACCCACAGCCTCTCCCGCCGCCGTTGTCGTCCAGTCCTTTGCGTCTGCTCGCCTTCACCCCGCCCCGCTTAGTTCGTCTCACTTCTTCCCCGAAGTGTTGTTGTTCCCGCTCGCGTCCTTTTGCTTACGTCGCACCGATCATGACCACGCCTCCGCGTTCTTCGCCATCTTCGCGCTCATCGCAGCCTCAGCGCTCTTCGGATCGCTCGGCCACCGTTCTGCCACGTCATCCCCCCCCGCCCCGTCGCTTCGTCCCTGACGACAGTCTGTTCACGGCCAGTTATTCGCTGATTGGTGATGACTCGTCGACTGACGACGATCGCTACTTCAAGGCCAGCACGCAGCTACCTACGCCAGTTGAAGCTGTGCAGTGCACACGCATGTGGATTCCCGCGGCGCGCCTGTCTTCCGAGCATAGCACCGACGAGATTCTATAATCACTGGCAGGTGACTCTCAGCCAGCCATTTGGCAGGCTCATCGCGCTTCTTTGCGCGACTTTGTCCGGATTCCCCACCAGGGGATATCATTTCTCTGCACCTCTGACGCGGCTCTACACTCTTTGGGTGGTCTTGCGTTACAGGTGTGTGGTTCAACGGTCCACATCCGTAAGTATTCCAAGTACGACAAACTGTACTTCGTGGATCTGACTCGGCTTCCCGGTGACGTGCCTGATCGCGCTATCTACAATTGGTTCATGGACCGTGGGGCTCGTCCGGTGCTCATTACGCCGACTTACGTTGCCGGAGAACTTAAGTCTCGCGACCGAACGGTGTATTTCCACGCCGTCCAGTGCCCACCGGGTCTCTTTCTCGAGAATGGCGAGCCGCTTCGCGAGATTTTCTTTGACCCTGAGGACAAGCCGTGTTTTGTGCAGCATCGGCTTCGTAAATTCAACCGTGTCAAGCCTCCTTCGCTTCGCCGACAGGCTTCTCCTCCTGTATCTTTTGGTGCTGTTGACGATGGCGACACCAGCATGGGAGCCAGCGATGCTGGGTCTCTCACTGACGGTGGCCCCATTTTGCCTGCTCCCGCGACGTCTGCATCTCGTGCAGCCCCGGTTTCGGGCCCCTCGATTTCTGCAGTCGTCCGCTCTTCTCATTCTACTACTTCGGCCGCCCGTTCGGCTAAAACACTCTTCATCTTGGACTCGGTCGACGCGATAGCGCCCGCGTGGACACTGGTTCAGGCTTCTCGCAGAGGTGTTACGACCGCGGCGGGACCGGTGAGTGCTCCGGACGGTTTGCTCCCGTGTTCTCTTGCTGAAGACCCCGCTGATCCATCGGCGTTAACGTACTCCACGATGATCGACGTTTACAACTCGTACGAAGTTCTCACTGATACTGCGCACGATGATACTCAACCTCCGGACGTCGATATCGCGGCCTATGATGAGCACGGCAACGCTATTGCTGGATTCACGGAAGATACCCCCCCTCGTCCCGCGTCGTGCGGCACGTGCCCTCATGGGCACTCGACAGCTCAAGCCCAAGCGTCAGCAACTCTCACCGCAAGAATTGGATGCGCTCATTGCTGAATTCGTGGCCAACGATGTAATGAACTACTCGGCGCACGATGATCTTCTGGCAGCTATCCAGGTTCAGCCTGCTTACCTACGACACTTATTCTCGTTGCCGGTGGAATGGTTAGATCGCACGTATCGTACTCATGCGGTCTACCGTGCTACGCGCGGTATCCAACTTCCTGATGATCGGACGGACATGGTTTCGTTTCTTCAAGTCAAATTTGCAGCGCCAGGGGCTACTCTGGCTCAACTTTTCGACTACGTTTTTCCGGATGACGAGCTCCGCCGTGCTGCTCTGTCCTGGGCCACGTGCGACTTGTTCCTCATGACTTTTGCTCCTGGGGTTTACTTCGATCCTGTGAAGTTTGGAATGTTGTTACCGGACCGTCTCGCCAGTAAACGGCTTCACCACACGCCCTTCCTGCTTTGGAGTGATCTCAATTTACAGTGTGTCACTCGGTCGGATGTGGTGGCTGTCTTTTTGAACGATCCGCGAACCCCAGACGCTGTTCGCCGCGCCATCCAAGCGCTCAAGGATACTTCTCTTCCTGCAGTTATGACTGCGTCCAGCCAGGTGGTCCCCGCTCACCTCTAATGAGTCGTGGGCCTTTACCGGCTTATCACTCAACATTAATGGATTAAATCACCCCCCATCGACGCTTTACGAACGTCTTCTCTCCGCGTATCAGCTGGTCGCGGTTCAAGAGACCAAGTTCGTCGGCCCTGATGCTCTTCAGACAAACGAACATTTCATTTTTGCAGCAGACTCTGGAGCACAATGCTTTTGGTCGGACTCCTCTTCGCCTGCTTTCACGGGACGCCATGGTGTTGGCATTGTTTTCTCTTCCGCTACGTCTTTTCAAGACATCCGCGACCTCACGGCTGATGTCTGCTCCATCCCGCTCATCAACCGGTACATACTTCTTCAGGCTCGGCTGGGCGATATTCCTGTGTATATTCACGTGGTCTACGCTCCAGATGAGCCTTCGGAGCGTAGTGAATATTTTCGTACGCTTCCGACTGAGTTTTTGGATACGGCTCCTGGTCGCGCTGTCCGGCACCTTGTGGTCGGGGATTTTAACGTGACTTTGGACAGCTATTTGGATCAGAAGATTCCCAGTCTCCATCATCCAGGATCCGGGCGTGAGGATCTCTGTGCTTGGATGGACGCGCTTGGTTTAATGGATTCGTGGCGCCATATGCACCCGGATACCCGTGATTTTACGAGTCCTACCCGCAAAAACCGCCTCGATTATTGTCTTCTTACTGCTGACTTCGTGCAGGATCACCTAGTTGACGTCTGCCATGTGAGGGACCGTCGATGGCATACTGAAGATCATATCCCAGTCGAGTTTAGACTCCAGGCGAAGCTGCTACCTCGGGGACGTCGACCTCCGTGGCGTTGTCCACCGTGGCTGCTCAAAGATCCTACAGTTCGGGCCTATCTGACTGCCTCCGTTTCTGAGTTGGGCCGTCGCATCAAGATCTTTTCGGGCGCTAACCCGGGGTGTCTTCTCGACGAGCACAAACGCAAGGACAGCATATACCTCAAGCGGCGGTGGTTGGAACTCCGCGATATCGATTCTCGACGAACGTCTACACTCGTCACTGCGGTCAACGACGCACATGACCTTCACAACGCGGCTTCGACTGAACAGAGCCTCGAGGCAGTGGAACAGGCAAAGCTGTTACTTCAGACCCACCTTGGTGCAGTCAAGTCTCGGAACCAGTTCAAGAAATTTGCGGCGGACTTACACGTTAGTGAACGTGCCACTAGTCACTTCTTTCGGCCGCCCCGGCAAGACTGTCTACGATCTCCGATTCCAGGATATCAGGCACCCGACGGCTCTATTACGGACGATCCGGTTCGGATAGCGGCGGGTCATCGTCAGTTTTGGGGTCAGCTTTTCCAATCACCTTCACCGGACCTTTATGGTTTACGCACTGCCACGTACGACCCTCTTCGTCTGGTCGAGTATCTTGGCGCCACGACGGCTCGTCTTACGTTGCGGCAGACTTCTCTTATGGATGCACCTCTCACGGCCAATGACTTTTACTGGGCGATATCCTCTTCTAAGAATGGAAAGGCGCCTGGGCCTGACGGTCTTCCCATTGAATACTACAAGGTGGCAACCTCCGAATGGGCTCGGATATTCGAAGTCGTTCACGATAATCAGTTGCTTCGCGGTAAGATGACTAAGTTCCAACGCCGTGCTCATCTATCGCTGCTGTACAAGTCCGGTGATCGAACACTGCCTGCTAATTATCGGCCACTAACGCTATTGAATCACGATGCTAAGCTTGGACCAAAGGTTCTTGCTTATCGTATGCGGACAGTGTTGCCGACTCTTATCCATGACGATCAAAGTGGATTCATTCCCGGTCGTTCCATTCGACACTCGCTGCTTCGCTTTCAGGACCTCCAAGATTTCTGCAAGTTACACCATCCTGATGCCTGCGCCATACTGTTAGATTTTGCCAAGGCCTTCGACAGCGTCTTATGGCCGGCGCTGGACTTGGTTCTCGATCACTTTGGTTTTGGGCCAACTTTTCGTGCTTGGATCAAGACGTTTTACACTCAAACTTCTGTCAGTATTCTTCTCAATGGATCGCCTGGTGACCCCTTCGTCTTGGGAGCGGGCGTTCGTCAAGGTGATCCTCTTTCCCCTGGGTTATTTGTGCTGTTCGTCGAGCCCATGATGAATTTCTTACGCAGCCATTTTTCGTGTCGCGGCATTTTAGTGGATCCTTCTTCCGAACCGCACTTACTTTTAGCTTTTGCGGACGATTGCACCGGACTACTGGAAAATGTGGATGATGCTGACGAATTCCTTCGGTTCGTCGACGACTATTCTAACGCGACTGGTCTCCGACTTAACGTTAGTAAAACGTGTGTGATGCCGATGTCTCACCACATTACGCGTTCCAAACTAGACGGTCTTCGGGCAACTTCTCCCTTCAAGGTTCTTAGCGTGACGGACACGGTGACGCTGCTCGGTATTCCTCAAGGCGCGACTATCACCCCTGATATACGCTTCAGTCGGGTCCTGGTGAAGCTTCGAGCGCGGTGTGCTATTTGGAAGTATCGGGCGCGTACCCTTCGCGGTAAAGTGGTTCTTCTACGGAGTGTCATCTTACCACTTCTTTGGTACACCGCGAGTGTAACCTGTTTTACTGCAGCACTGTTGAAGGCCGTTGCTGTTATCATACGTAACTTTATCCACGGCAACGACACAGATAATGACTCGGCGTGTCCGGGCAAATTCTCCCACGAATGGATTTACACCAGTATTCAGCACGGTGGTCTTGGTCTGACACCGGTGAAGGAGTCTATTCAGGCCATGCATCTGAAGTCGTTGGGGGACGCCATTGCCGCGACTTGCCGTCGTTGCGCCGCACCTCGATGGATGACTCCTGCACTCTCTCTATTCTCTTCAGCGTTGGGACGTCAAGGTTTCGGATTTGATATCTTGTATGCTGTGGTCAAAGGTACTTGGCAACTTCTTCCCCCATTCTGGTATTCCACCCTTCGCCTGTGGACTGATATACAGTCGTCTCGAGGGACTTCGGATTGGAAACGTTTTGCGCAGACGGCGCCTTTTTGGAATAATTTCCATCTTCTATTTGGCACGACTCGCCGCCCTTTGGCCAAGCTTTCCAAGTATTATGGCTTGCTACAAGATCTTGGACTCTGCCGGCAGCAAGACTTTGTTGATATCTCATCTACTTTCGCCTCTTCCGCATACTTGGAGTCTATTTTGCGCGTCGAAGACTTTCCACGCCCCGCCTCCAAGACTCGGTTCATTACCGAAGTGATACCGCGTCTCAACTTGCTGGTTAATCACGATTCGCCTTCTTTTGGTCCTGTATTTCCGCGCTTGATCGAATTAGCGCGGCATGATTGGAGTATTGATGGCACGATGGTGGCAGACATGACCAATCGAGACTTTGTCCGTCTTCTCCTCTCCTTACGCACCGGTTCGTCGACCCCTTCGCTTCCTCTACAACAACTTGGTGTTCCCGAGTATTTACCTTCGTCTGGATTGTGGATCTTGGAGTATGGTCTTGATCGTCATGTTCTTCCAGTCGCCGCCGATGTTAAATTCCGTCTTCAACACAACGCGCTGGGATTCCGGTACAAGTTTCGCTGGCGTACAGAGATTACCACATCTTCGTCTTGCATTCATGATTGCGACGCCATGGAAACCGCTATTCATCTCTTTTGGCTTTGCCCTGTCGCCAAGTATCAATGGAACTTTTTCTTGCAGCCTTTTCGAGACTGTTTCGATGGCGACGTCTCGTGGATTCATATTCTGTTTCCTGCTTCGCTACGTATGCTTCCGTCTGCCATCATGGTTTTTGGGAATCGTGCGATTCTGATCGTCTTCCATGTTGTTCGATGCTGTGTTCTCCGGTCTCTTTGGCTTCATCGCAACAAACGACTCTACAATCCCGGGACTAGTACGAATGCCGCCTTTGTCAGTCATCACTGTTTTGCCTATGTGGATCTACACTTACGCACTTTGAGGTCCTATGCGGAACGGAAGCAATGGCAAGGACTCTTGCGCCTTGTTTTGGACACTTCATCTACTTTCTCTATGGATACGTTCTCTCATTCTACTGTTACTATGGTTTCGGATTGCTGATGGTTGGGTCACGCTATTCTCGCTATGCAGTCACTAGCCTACCTCTATGGTTGCGTCCTCTCTTTCTACTGTTCTTCTGGTTCTGGATTGCTACTGTTTGAGTTCTACGCTTTACATGCTATGCGATCTCTAGCCCATTTACATTACCTCGTCACGAAACATATCTTCAAGATATTTGTGGATGAAGTGTTCAATTGTTCAATTAGCATGGTTATCACTTTCTATCTCTACTATTGCAACCCTACTTCTGCTTACTATGGCTTTCTACTATACTCTGGATTCTTCTATCTACGTTGTGGTCTGGATTCTATCTACGCCTTGGTTTTCCTTGCAGTTACTGGTGTTTGGAGCTCTTGGTTGAAAGCCGGTCCGCCACGTCAAGGCGGCTCCAAGTTGAACCGGGTTGGACCCTTTCCCGGGCCCGAGGTCCGACACTTAAGTCGGATCAGGTATGCCGCCGTCAGCCCGCCTTTCCACCAGCTTGCTGCGTACCGCACATACCCCGCTTCATGGATTTGAATCGTGTTTCCTCGTGTCTTTTAGGCGGAATTGGGCCGCAGGTAATCACTTTTCAGTGAACAACACGTATCATCACTCTCCCAAGCCATGTGGCTAATCGTAGCTCAAGGCTACACTTCAGGCACGCCTGAAAGTCTTTACGTCGTCTTTCACAAGGCTTTAAGGATGGATGGTCCCCTCGTCCCTGCTTCCAACTACGCAAAGGTGAAATTGAAGGTCGCGTTTCATCTTCGCCATCGACATCCGTACTACTCCCGTCCCCAGGGCTTTCCGTTTGCCGATACCGCCGATGGCACGCTTCCCTCGCTTTCGGTTGACCATTGAGTCCGCTACTCTCAAGCGCCCTCGGGCCTGCCAGCCCATGTTCACAAGATTTCACTTCCTACCCAAGGTGTCCCCGCTGCTACTTCCTGAGATCAAGCCTTTCGCTCACGGTGACATACGAGCCCAGATGCCGCCGCACCAGCTCTGCTGCCCCGCAAGACCAAGTCCATCCCTCGTTTTCGCCTTTCACACTCCGTGCTTCGACACCTCCTACTGACCCATGTTGTCTGTCACGACGAAGATCCCAAAGGACTCTTCTGCATCAGGTCGGAGGCTCCGCTTCACGGTGCGAGTTTCCTTGTCCTTCTGGCTTGTCTCCAAACCCCGGCAAGTTAACCCGCCTCAACGGCCTTACGGCCTCACGGGAGATCAAGGTGCGTCGCATCTCAACCTCCCAGTGCCCGAAGGCACGGTCACCGCCTAGAGAGTTGAACTCTACCTCACCAGCAAGCTGGCTACCCCCACGGGGGCGGTGTGTTTGTTTATATTTTATCTTTCCGCTACTTCTGCCTCTGCCGACACTTCTATATTATTTTTTAGCTAGTTTTAGCCAGGAATTAAAGTTATTGAATAAACAATTTTCCAAGAGCGCGTCGTGAGTTTTCAGTCGCGGCAGATGATGTTGGAAAAAACAATGAAACAACAGTGACCAAAGAGGTCTTGACCGTTTTTGGTGCAGTGGTATGACATTAGGTTATGAGCCCAACTGACGCGAGTTCAATTCTTGCCGGGTGCGAAGAGTCGATGTCTCGCTGGAAGCTAGCCAGTAGAATCAGAAGAAGTGCCCGGATGTCAATTAAGGGAAGTGTTGGACTAATATTGACACAGCACTGACCAATGAGGCCTTGATCATTTTGGTGCAGTGGTTCGACAACAGATGAAATCTGGCGAAAGAAATTCTTCGGTACACGATATAGAACTTTTGGGCTATGCGTTATGCTCTGATCAAGTTCAGGGTATATTCACTCGGCGAGAAGATGTTTTCAGTATCATACAGATCACGCATCACTGCGTACCGCAGTCAAGGCCCCTCACCTGTCTCAGCGTATGGCTCGTTAGTTGTCATTCCAATCAGAGTCGAACTTCGTGGTGTTTTACAAGCCCGGAAAGAATAACATTCTTGCTGACGCGCTTTCTCGGCGTCCCGATTACGACCACGACGCGATGTTGGCCATCAGCCAGGTAGTGCCGATGATGAAAACAATGACATTTGATTGTGCTGTACCGAACTGGTGGTCAATGCAATGGTCTCGACACGTGTGCTATCGGTCTCAGATCGCTGAGTCGTATGATTCCTTCTACACAAAAAGTATCTACTATCATCGGCACCCTAGTGAAGTGTCACTCGCGAAAATGACGTTACTAAAGCGTGACGACATCAAGCTTTTCGGCTTTATGGTCCTCTACTGACGTACAATATGGACGTCTTTGAACCACCGCGCGTAGCCGTCCCTGCTGATGACGGCCTTCGAGCGCGATTGGTGCATGAATTCTATGACACCCCAGCTGGTGGTCATGTGGGTCCCAAAAGACGTTAACGGTCATTTCTCGAGTAGTCTTCTGGCCACGCATGTACAAGTACATCCAGAAAATGGGTACGCTCTTGCGAAATGTGCCGCCATCTTCTCAAGCCTCATTACGACCGCTTCCGATATCTAAGGAAGCCTGGCATTCCATCAGTATGGACTTCATCATTGGGATTTTACCGGATGAGAAGAATCCCACTGGCGTCTTGGTTTTTGCGGATCGATTTAGCAAGATGGTGCACTTTGCTCCAGTCTCCGCGCACATTAGAGCGGATGCAACCGCGGAGGTCTTTATTGATCGCATATTTCAGACACCAGGGCTTGCTAGGATACATCGTCTCCGACCGTGACCCGCGCTTTACTTCGGCTTTTCGGACAGGGCCATTTTTATTACTGGGCACGCGTTTTCTTATGTCTTCGGCGGCCCATTCAGAAACGGATGGGTAAACGGAGCGTATCAGTCGATTGCTTGAAGATGTCCTGCATAGTTATGCGACATCGTTCACGTCGTGGAGCTTATTCCTTCCACTCGCCGAATTGCAATCAACAATGCAGTCGATGCGTCAACAGGATTGACGACATTTTTCGTGAGCACCGCGAGGCCCCCTCGCGTTTCAGCGCATCTTGCTTTCAAAGATTCACCACACACAAGCTCTACGCTTGGTGGGGGAGTATCTGCCGATGGTATTGCGCCGGAACATTTGATGATTGATTACGTTGTCGATAAGGTCGCTCACGATGCGTCTCATGCTGTTAATTTTGTGGCCAACGGCATCTCAAGTCCCGACACGATGCATCCCGTCACGCCCTCCTTAGCTAATTTTGCTCCTACAGAGCTCACTTCACCTATTAGCTCGGCTGCTGTGACCGACCTTATATTGCTACGACAAGGCATTACACGCTTTGTACGTGATGCCTTTCAACAAGCCGTCGACATGCAAAAAGAGAACGAGGCCAAGCGAGGTCGAAAGCATCTGTCAAAATTTAACGAAGGTGATAGAGCCCTGTTTTTCGACAAGTAGGCTGCAAGCACATCCTTGACGAATTTGGACGCCACCAAAGTAGCTTTAAGATGTATTGGTCCCTTTCGGGTTATCAAAGTTCATGGAGATGCCTTTACGCTAGACATACCAACCACTATGCGCTTGCACCCAACATTCTATGTCGGGCGCCTTTTAGTATACTTTCCGTCTGATCTTCTTTCGAACCTTCATTATTCTCCGGTGCCGGCCTAACATCTGATATCCCTAGTCGACGACGCTGCCGACGACTGGGACCAAGTCCTGCCCGATGGCGTGCAGACTCGTTCTGCTGAGGCCCTCCAAAAGCGGCAGTATCGAGTTGGCGAAGACGATCCACCAACACCTGCTGCTCCCGTCAAGTCCTCTCAGCAGCCTCCGTCGCAGCCGCCGCACGATCTTGAGCACTCTCGGCCATCTCATGAGCATCTAGCAAGCCATTCTTCGCCTCCTCAGTCTCAGCACGAAGCATCCGCAGTTCGTCGCACTTCGGCACCGGCGTCCGATTATGTCAATCGGCGCTCATCGCAACAGACCTGGTCACCACTCGGCTGTATGCTGCGCACCTGCGTCAGTCGTCGCTGTCGCTACGTCCGATGTCACCCCAACAAAAACGACGGCAGCCAGTAGGCACGGGGTGTCCTGCTGGGTGGAAACGAGGACACCTTTTTGCGGTGGCGACGCAGTCTTCTAGCCCTGCTGTGCAATATGCACAGCTAAAAGTCACCACGTCCCGCAATGATCTGCGTTTGATTGCTTAGTGTTCACGTTGACGGTACGTCACGTCCATTTCGCGCATTGCTGGACTCAGGCGCGACGAACAATTTTGTCCACACCGATAGCTTACCCGTTCTCCCGTCGCGGTTGCGTTTACGCGAGTTTTCGGGAAAGATAATCGTCAAGTTTGTGGACGGCAAGCCCCGCCCGCACCGAAATTGTTCGGTGGAGCTTTCTTACCGGTTCAATGCTCTCAAGAGCAGTGATTAATTCCAAGTTATCGACTTGAGCGGTTATTTGATAGCAATTTTGGGATGCCGTGGCTTGCACGGCATCGACCTGACATTGATTGGCTAGATCGCACAGATCAGCCACGTGACATTGATGTCAATGCGGTTTTCGCCATTTCTACCAGGCGACGATTCCGTGGCATCATGTTGCTGTCGTGGACCCCGACTCTAGACTGATCAAGCCCCCGAAGTGTGCGATGTCCCTTTGAGTGTGGTGCGCAACTCAGCAACCTCCTCCTCTCAGTCGAACAGTGGTTTTTGAGTCAAGAATAACACCCGCAGCAGTGGCAACGGGTCGAACAGTGTCTCCCATGAGTGTGCGTTCATCCAAAACCGCACGAAGGCGGCGATCTTCCGTGCGTCACGAGCAAGCAGTGGCTCCCTTGCGAGTGCGAGCTGCGTAAATTGCGTTAAGGCAGAGGCTTCCAGTGCGTGCAGCTTCAACCCCAACCGCATTAAAGCAGCAGATATCGATGCGTCATGAGCGAGCAATGGCTCCCGTGTTAGTCCCTCTGGAGGACACCACGTCGGAGCATCGGCTTCCAACGACTTACGCGGAGGTATTGGATTCCGTACGACAGGTTATACCGGTTCGTGCTCCTGTGTCACCTCGTCGCCAAGGGCGGCGTGATCGTGTTTGTCCTCCTTTGTCGTCACCATCTCTTAAGCCGGCGTCTCCATTCGAGACCCTCATTGTCGTTAACATGACTGTTGCTGGTCCTAGCAGCCATTTGGTACAGGTCGCGAGTCCACCTCGCGACGCATCTAGCATCACTCTCAGCTTTCGGAAGACTGTTGCGATGATTTGCTGCATGGTTTGAAGAGGGGAGAGATCGAACAATTTTTCCAGTCGTTCCGAATCCCGATCTCATCAACCACGAGCATCCAGAAGAGATGGAACAGAAGTCCGCACGCGAGGAAAAATTTGCGGCGCATTTTGGAAGGAGCTTGCTGCGTCAAAGAATCCTGTTCTCGCGCTTGCGCGCGAGCTTGCCAATGTCTTTCCTGACGCTACCCCCTGCCACATCAGGGCTTGGTGGTGGAGAGATAGCCAAAGGCTTAGCTGATATCAGCTCTGTTGCGATACGCAAAAAGGTGGAAGGGTTTCTGTCAACGCGTTTTGACGAATTACGTCGCATCAAAGACGCTATGGCTGAAAGCCAGGATGTTCAGAAGGAACATGCGGATGCCAAAGGCAGGAAGAACGAACATGAGTTCAAAGTGGGAGACTTGGTTTTACTAAACGCTAGGAATTTACCGACAAATGCAGTGTCTGCGGTATATAAAACCAAACTGCGTCCACGCTTTATTGGACCTTTAAAGGTCATAAGCGCCAAAGGTTTAGCCTAAAAGCTGAACCTTTCGAAGAAGATGAGAACACATCCTGTGTTCTACGTGGGCTTACTTAAGCCATATCTCAACCCTGCCTCGGTGGACTTCGAGGGGTTGTCCCCGAATCCATAGCCGAAGGAGGCGGGTATTTCGGCACCGGAGGTGCATATGGTTGCTGATGGCTCACCAAAAGATTAAGGATTGATGGGTTACTGACCCTCTCCAACGCTGTCTGATGAGTTGGTTCATCAATAGTTTCTTGTCAAGCGTTTATTGGCGCGATGTCCTCATCAGGGCCACACCCAGTATCTGGTAAAGTAGAGGGGGTACCCTTAATCGTGTGACTCGTGGAAGTACAAGGTACCCCTACGGCAAGACTGCCCGGACGTCGTTAAAGCTTTTGATCGGAGAGATCAGAAGCGGCGACATCAGTCGCCGGATGCTTCCTAGCACTAATTGCTGTGGAAGCAAGGTCAGTAGTTAGGCTTCGCCTCCGACCTTCTTATGAAGCAGTTGCTAGTACCTTACTCGCGAGAAAAGTACTGTTATCTGCTTCAGAAGCAAGTTTACGACACTTTGGGGCTTTATATAAGCAAGTGGTAAACAATGTTGTGCTTTATAAGCAAAGTAACACTATGGGGCTTATATAAGCAAGTGTGAAACACGACGAAGCTGTATCAGAAGTGTACACCACTTTGGAATTATATAAGCAAGTGTTTTAAGCACTTAAAGGCTTTTTAAAAGCAAGTGTTCAACACCAAGGTGCATTACAAGCACGTGTTAAACATTTAGGAGCTTTATAAGCAAGTGCTGAACACGAAGGTGCTTTAAAAGCAAGTGTTAAGCGAAATGTGCTTTATAAGCAAGTGTTGTACACTTCGGTTCGTGAAAATTGAAAGGATTTATTACAGGAATTCCAGATGCAGTTCTCTGGTTTGGAAGTATTCGTGTCCCGCCAATATTCCAGCGACGAAAGGTCGGACGAATCCCCGCTGGACTACCTATATCGTCTGAATGTCATTGGGCTTCGAGCGAAGATCAAGATCAAAGATGGGCCGCCCCAGAATCGAAAGGAATATGTCGAGCACTACATAGAGACCTTGGATGCTGAATGATCTTCGCAGATAACAGCCCTTTGATCATATAGGCCAACTTTTCTTTGAACTGGGGGTGGAGCACCTTCCTTACACGTTGTGCAATCGGCCTGGCATTACCTACATCAATGTCAAAGATAGTTCCTCAAGCATCCGGTGGTAAGGCGTTGCACTTTCCCATCAGTAGATGTTGTCTTCTCCATATAATCTGTCTCAGTCGGTCTACCGCTTCTATGGTATTCTGGTCAGGGTCAGAAGTCTGTAAATATTCCAACTTAATGCTCTTGGGTGAAGGGTCCACCTCCGGTATAATAGCCCACCCTTAGATTACATAATCGGCCAAGATTTCCCACTTTCATACGTGCACACTTGATCATTCGCTTGCGGCAATTCTAACAGCGGCCACTTACCTTTTCTCATCTGGTCTACGTGGTCGACCGGAGGGCATACCTGATCGACCTTAGGGTCTATCTGGTCAACCGGATCGTCTTCGGCTGGAATTCCATAGTCATTATCGGAGCAGGTACTTTTGTTCGCTGAAGTATTCTAGATGGAGTACTGTACTGTAATAACTTTTATTAATGGCCCTTCATCCTACCCCGTCACGGCCTCCTGTTAGTCGGCCTGGTCTTTGGTAAAGTCATACACCAGGTTTAACCACTCAGCATATCTTCGAGACCCTACCGACACAAAACACTGCGCCCTTGGTACTTGGTACTTCGTCATCCACATGCCTATGGTGGTGTCCTCGTGTAATATCAGGGGTTGGGTACTGACAATGGTTACTATCAGGAACTTCCGACTTCCTACCCCTTGGCTCACAGTCGTGATCCTTCGTTCTCCCCTTGTGACCCACAACTTCCATTGGTGCGAGGTCGACCTTTTTAGAGGCACTTCCTCTTACCCCGGCCGGTATCTGCACGTATCGACCCAGCTTCACGTCTGATACCCGATTATCGAAAAGGTCCTTCGTCCTGCTAACTGGACTCGTACCTCATCGAGCAGACATAGTGTCCCATCCGTCAGATCCAGTCGAATACCGGCTTGGACCATGACGTCCAAGCCTAAGATTGCAATTTGACCCACCATTGGGCCCACCCACACCTTGAAGAATTATATCAAGTTCCCGTTCAGAGTGACCTTGATACGGGTGCGTCCTTCCGTGTTATACACCGATTCCCCGATGCCAACACATTCTTGGCGCTCACTTTCGTCAATATGGCAGCCTACCTTACGAGCAAAGGCGATATCCAAAATGGATATCTCGGCGCCAGTATTGAACAACAAGTTAGCTCGATCGTTGTTAATCTTCCCAGATGCCTTGGCTTGTCCAAACCGTTTTGTAGGAGCATGGTATTTCCAATACCCTCTCGACTCGCCCAGCAGTAGGCCCAACTCCATCACTGAACTTTCCCGAACGAAATCGTTAGACGCACTTAAAGAAGCAACATAGACCATGGGGTAACTTTCAAACTTTGATATATTTCCAATCACGTTATCTTGTGTGTCCCTTCCTTCCTTAGGTCGCTTTTCCACATATGCAAAAATGCAACAATTAGAACTCTCGGCTCGTACCAGATTCAAACCTGGCGAGCGTCCTAATTTAGCATCTGCTCGACCTTCCCCGGCAACATCTCAGCAGGCTTGGTCGGGTTGTACCACTGACGGCTCAATTTATAAAACTCTACCATCATACACTTCCCAACCTCGTGGGTTTATCCACAGCCTCGACATACGAACAGGCAGCGATCTGATGGATGGCCCTTCTTCCCACAGCAATCGCAGGTCAGCCTCTTCCAACAACCAAGTATCCATGCTTCATGGACCCACAATGGGCACTGCTTGCACTTGGGTTTACCGACGACGCGCGAAGTCCAAGATCCTTGATCGAGGATCGGGGCTGGTCGACCTCTCTGATGGGTCGGCTCCTCGGGGTCCTTAGCCCTAGGTCCTTCTCCGTCTCCGTGGCCATAATGTAGACCTTCCGTAGGTCACCGTCACTATCCGAACTGTCCAAACTGGAGTCTTCGGAGCCTGATCCTTCCTGGGTCGCTCGAACCGCATGGACGGAGCGGCGATTCAACTCTCTTAGCCGATCAGGGTAATCGGTGCTTTCTGACAAAACTTTCCTGACACAAATAACATCTTGCCTCGTCGAGCCTACGTCGGTTGACTCGCCCTTAGTACATCCTCCAGCTCTTCCACATCAGCAAAACGTAACACGGCCAATTGTTCTGCCAAGTCAGGGTAGTCCAAGGTCTCGATATAGTTGTCGACATGTTCCTTTTAAATCTTAGGCGGTCCATCCTTGATCTTGATTTTCGCTCGAAGTCCAATGACATTCAGACGGTACAGTTAGTCCAGCGGGAATCGTCCTACCTTTTCTTCGCATGGTAATATTGGCAGGCCACTGGCACCCCCAAACCACAGAACTGCATCTGGAATTCTTGTAAAAAGTCCTTCCAATTTTCTCAAACGTAGCGACCTCGTTGACGATACCAGTTCTGGGCAGGTCCAGTCAATAATCCTCCAAAAACGAGACACTTTTCCCCATCTGGCGCTTGGTCCCTCGTAAAAGCGGTCTTCACAGTGGTCATCCAGCTACGTGCTCAGTCCTCATCTTGGTCTATACCATGGAACTCTTTGAGATCCGAGGTTGCTGAGAGCTTGATACGAGGAACCATGCTGGGAACCTGTCCCAGGGTGGCATTGGCCATTCTCGCCAGAGGACCACCGAGGTCCATGTCATCTGGGTCGTATTTACACGACCGATTCCATCTCCACGTCGTTCATCCCTTTGGTCTCTTCCAACTTGCATACCTGCACTTGGGCCCAGCTGGGTCGTTGGCCTCTGCGCCCTCTGCCGTCCTCTGGCCGCGCTTCCATAGATGTGTGTTTGCGGTACTTGGCTTTCATGTAGATATTTTGTCATGGCCGCGTCAAAGTATGCCTGCAAACTACCTACCGGGTTGGTAGGCGCTCCTCCCTGGGCAACTTCGTCACGTGACGAGGTGTAATTCGGTACTGGTCTTGTCTCATTAATGATTGGCTAAAAATTCAACCTATCAGAAGCCCGACTTTCCCTTGGCTGTACTCACGTGACCGTTTCGTAAGCTCGCTGTTTGTCGTCCGCGCTCTCCGCTCGGGCCTGAAGTAGTGACCTGCAGCAGTGGCATGCATCAGTGGCATGTCAGTTTGTCCGAGTGGCATTTGGCCCACGTGGGCGACCCTCGCGATGATTGGCTTGCGGGGACCTGAGGACCCTGAGGCAAAGTGGTCAGTGATAGACCTCGCATAGACCATGGGTCCTCGGTCGACTATTGCTCTCGAGGGCGGACTTAGATGTCTTGCAGGGTCATCTGGCTGGTGCTTTTGCGGCGGTCGTAGGAGTGAGTCGAGTAGTCACAAGGATTTTTAAACATTTGTGTTAAGTAAGTAACGTGGTCTTGATATTATTGAACCCTAGGTAAAACAAGTCTTCAGGATCGAACCTTCCTGCAACCATACCCGGCCAAAATCTATCTATTTCCGGAACAGGTGGGTGGACATAGTAAGTATTTCGGAAGCACGACGTAAATGTGCTATGTAGATCGCAAATTTGAGTAGTATTTAATATAGTCTTTTCTCTTAACTTCTTTACTCTATCCTTACTCCAAGACCTGATTCTTGATTCTGCTTGGCTAGTGTACGTCGACCGAGAGGCCGAGAGTCCGTCAATCGAGAGGCCGAGAGTGCGGGGAAGGAGAGGCCGAAAAATCAGAGATCAAAGGGCCAAGAGTCCATCGACCGAAGAGTCATGATCTATCGGCTAAGGGCCGAGGTCCATCGATGAAGGAACAAGGTCGGCGTTTACTGATTGGGGCCTAAAGTCCATCGACCGGAGGGCCAAGGTCTATCGGCTAAGGGCCGAGGTTTATCGATGAAGGAACAAGGTCGGCGTTTACTGACCGAGGCCGAGAGTCCGCCGACCGAAGGGTCAAGGTATACCATTATGTTGTACCGAGGTCGACAAGTGATAGATCAGGATTGACCTTGAAGGACCGGGCTCCACCTTGCAAAACCGCGGTCTATCGGGCTAACCACCGTTAACCGTTTTTAATGGAGGCTAACTAGCACGCTTTAACTGTGCATTCTTCTCATCCAACGGTCGTTCCCCGTCCCCTTTACCGCTTTATTTTTCTGTCCCTTACCCAACAATCGCTCCACCTTGGCAAGTCCCTTTCTCTTTGACCCTCCGGTACTCTTACCTCTCAGTTCTTTGAGCGCTTCACCACAGCCGCCCTCTGCACTTGGCCAAAGGTACAGCTGATTGAACACGCGCATGTATTTGACTTCTCTATCCCGTAAGTACTTTTTGCTTGTTTGGCATTTTAATATCCGTTGTCTGACTTAATGTGACTTGAGCCGTTCCTTCCTCTAGGGTAGATCCAACATTTGAGGGCCCGGTCTTGATCGTCCTTCTTTCACTGCTGACCCAGAGTCCCAGATTCCCTCCCGAATGCCGATCGGCACTTCTCTCGGGGCGCCAGGACCTAAAGAGTCCACGACTGTTTTTTCTGAAGCCGTAGGTGATAAAAGTCCACCAGTCGTGAACGTCTGAGTAGCCCAACTCAACCCGCTATAGGAAGCGGTCTCTCTAACCTAGTGGCCCGGTAGCAAGTAAGGGCTAGGCGGTGAACACCCCAGAGATATCAAGAAAAAGAAAGGAAAGACCAAGGTTGAGCATCTCCTCTAAAGAATTTGGTTATAAGTCCACCCTCGACCTAGTCGACTGAGGGGCCACCAATCCGCCTACCGAGTGAAGTATACCCACTCGAGGCACCCCAAGGTCGACCTTTCTCAAGGCCGACATCACATCTCAACCAAGTCCTCCGAAGAGCGAAACCCGCTAGCTGACGGGTGCACAAGGTGAGAGAAGGTCTATACGCAGCATCGGGGTACCCCCTCCGACAGTCGGCAGTCCGGCACAGTGAGTTGCTTGGGGTCTCATTACGCAGTTTTAGAACCCACTCCACCACAAGGGCGTTTTCACATTTCGGTTTACTCAGCGTTTCTCAGACTCGTGCCGGTGCTCAGCTCCAGATTAATTTGCCTGTCATAGACGAAGAGCTTCAGACGCCAAGAATAAACTCCGTGCAGCTTGAAAACTGCCGTTGCCTGGTGCGATATTCGACGTTGCTGCTCCCCTGATGACACCGATGCAAAACGTTCGCTTATCAGACTCCACAGCAATTGAAGCGCTCGTGCAACATCGTCAGTCCGTCGTGCGGTTCGCGCGCAACGCTATCACCTCTGCAGTGGACAAACAAAGGCGTCCGGTGATCAACGCGGACGCAAGAATCTCGAGAAGCGCAAGGTTGGTGATTATGTTCTACCTTCAACAAATGGAATACAAGACGAGTCGGTTACGAATCTTGGCGCCACAAAGCTGGCACCGCAATATATTGGACCTTTTAAGATCACCTAAGTTAAGGGTGATGCCTACACACTGGATATTCCTTCCTAAATGCGTCTTCACCCATCCTTTCATGCTAGACGTATTAAGCGTTAATGTGTGGCTGTTTGTCCGTCTTCGATTGACTCACCGCAGGTGCATATCGCGATCCCTGATAACGTGGATCCTTCGTTGGATCAAGCTTGCGCAGCCCACGCAACACCGCATTGTCTCGGCGAAGAGCGGTATTTAATTGTTTTAGACGTTCAGGACGCTGTACGAATCTAGCAATTACAGATGAAGTCTCCTCAGCAAGTCTATCGGCATCTTCGACTCGGTCACATGCTTGACTTACATCATGGTCAACGAAGCTCATCTGATGACCAACCTCCTGCAGCTGCTGCACAAGTGACTGGTTCAGAGTCGGCGCAGGAATCAACAGCTCCTGCGCCACACGTCCGAAGCCAGCGTGAGGGACTTCCACGACTAGTTGATAGCACTGGTAGTCGGCGTTGGCTGATTGAGCGTATCCTGAGTCACAGGGACCCGCCACAGGCTGGTCGTGGCACCTCTCACGTCCCACACGACCACGTTCCGAAAGCTCGGCAACACCGCGTTCGCTGGCTCGGCTTTTCCCCCGATAGCGACTCGTAGGAGCCTCGCACGACACTGGGGCAGACGTTCCGGACACCCTGAATGACTACGATCGCGAGATGAACGAGATTGCAAGCGTCATACAGCTCGAGGTGTTGGAAGACATTGTTTGCGAGAACGAGTTCTTGGGTTTGGCGAAGAGTCACCTTTCAGAGTTATGCTAGGTTAACCTTGATGGATGCTAGAGCCGGTCGTAGAGGTTTTTCTTGTACCTTCCGATCCATGTGTTCTCCTTATCACTCACTGGGTAATTCTAGAGCATTGTCGTCCATTGAGCGCGGTCAGGCCGCGCTACGCCATTGTCTTCGCAACTTCGACAACCTTTACGCCCGTGTACAGTACAAGCAGGGCGGTCAGAAGCCCATGACAACTCGCAGACGATCTTTTAAGTCTCTGCGGGGTCATAGTGCTGTCGTCGCTCCTCACGCATCGGCACAAAATCGGTGAATGATGATTCAGCATTCCATCGGCGCACGAATGCAGTCCAAGATTCGTCGAGTGAAGCTTGCCTCACGACGCATGTAGCCACGGTGGGCTTGTCGCGTGTTTGACTCCATCGGCGTCACATTTCAAGCATTTCAAGGTCCCTGGGCGAACTCTCTATACCACTGTATTCGTAAAATTCCCCGGCTCAAATTGTTTCAGCGTATGATCGTGTTATAATGGACACTACCATGAATGACGGTGTCATATTCTGCGTTCCGATGTTTTCAGCGGCGGTACTGCACGTGGCGTCGTCTCGTGTGCTCATGGTAGCAGCGATTGCTGCTTCAGTGGCAACGATTCTGTTGGTAGTCGTTTTGTGTTTTTTCATTAGTTTTGTTGTGCACACAAAATGGGTGTGCTATTTTATGTGAGGGCGTTTTGATGGGGTGCCCCGTAGACATCCTGCTAGGTACGACCTAGCAGCCTTTTTCATTAAATAGACTTAGCTAAGCATATATTACATAACTAGGTATTTGCTGTACCCGTAATAGCGGGGATTACATAACGAGGTATACGCTGTACCCGATATAGCGTGTACATCGTATATCTAGTTATGTAATATTTATACAAAGTAAAAATCAGGCCCGTTATCAGCCAGTAGGATGCGACCTTTAATTGAGTAGCTCTCAGACCTTTAAATATTACTCGTACTTATGATAATAATTAGAAATATAATAACAGAGTTAAATTTAATACTACACAAGCACGCGTTTGATTAACACGATTTCCTTTACGTTTCCTCGTAAGCCCTTATTGTAAGTTACGTAACCGGTCCTTACCCGGTTACACCATGGGCGTAGGCGCAGATGAAGTCACCTATGCCTTGACATGCTCGACTAGAGCTTTATTATATTCATCAAGCATATGAATACGCTTGTTAACCTCTTTTTCACCCTGGGCGATGAGGTACTCCACGCCCTTGGAAATAAGTATAGAAAGAAGCTTTTGCAACACTTTTTGTTGTACCTGTGACAGTCCAACCGCGAATATCTCTTCGATACCATTCTTACACATAGAAGTAGTCGCAAAACCAGTTGCGAGATTGACTACAAGTACTACCAGGTGTAGCCGAGATACTGTAGCCAAGCTATTTAATTGCACTAGGTGCAGAGGAAGACAAGCTCCAAAGGCTTATATGTCTTAGGGTTCTTGACCCTTTCAAGGCTAGCTCGCAAGCTTATGCCGTTTGGTTCTGAACAACCGAGTCTCCAAGAGACTTGTATCAGAGATACAATTCCTTTCTTGCAAGGAATAGAACGCTCTAGCACTTAAGCTTTTCAGAGCAGGTTTGAAACAGATTTGTATTTATGTTTATCTTCTAGCACTAAATATAGAAGCACCTACTCTATACTTAGTGCTAGTCAATATTTACTGGCTCTATAGCCCTATTTATGCAAACATGTATAGCCATTATACTTAACTAAGTATAGTGGCCACGTGGCTCTCTGCCACGATGCGCCCCTTCGTACCTTAGGTACGGCCACATCGAGCCTACACTTGTATCCAAGGCACAGCCACACCACATTGGTGTGGCAGGTGTGTATGTAAATTACACACCTTTATGTAACCCCGTTTACATGGTGTACATCAAACACTAGTGCACGATAACACTATTTTCACGCGAATCTAAGCGCCGGTGGCCGCGACTGCAACCTTGCGAATACTTAACACAATAACTATTTGCAATGCAACGAGTCATGCGCTTTCGATAGTGAGCAGAAGGACACGAGCAAGCTGTAGGAAGGATGTTTTAGAAGTGTGAACGTGATAATATTGTCTTTGCCTATGTGGGTATGTAGCTGGTAAAGAAAGCTGACGTTCTCACTGGATGAATAAGCCCCGCGGTGCGATTGGAAATGCTACACATAATCGCGCATGAAGTATGGGAGCGATATACCATCTGCTGACATAGACGTTAGTATGGTGGATGTAAAAAAACGGTTGGTTCCTATTGTGACGTATTTCATTCTTGCCGCGTTCGATTTTCACAGCTCGCGCAGAGCTGGTCATGGCATTAACGGCTTCGTAGACCGTAGGTGAGTCTGTTTGTAGTAAATACGTAGATGGCTGTTGCCGAGGCTACTGCGTCTTATTATAAATTTGATCCAGATCCTTGAAGAAGGCCTGGCGAAAACTAGACTAGTTTACCATTAATTTTTCTGTATCGTTTTGTGTAATAATGTAACATAACTCTTGTAATAGCAGCCAGCGTTGGTCGTCCGGTTACACTCGTTGTCCGGTGGCATGTTTACACTCGTTGTTTGGTGGCAAGCGTCGAAATTCACCGTACATTCAAATTGTAACAAAAACGCGCTGGTCGACACTTTGTCGCTGACGTAGCACGCAGCCCACGACTGAGTTTTACGGTAACCCATGGGCGAACATCATGAAATAAGAGGCGATCGAAATTTTTCAAGCTTCGCACTCACGAGCGGCATTGATTGGAGTATTTTTAAGGACGGCGAAGAGGACGCTTTTGGCTGGTTGCTGCGTAATAATTCGCCTGGATTCGGCATTGTAAGCGCAGGGGCAGCTGAAAGTAATACAGAAACGCTGGATATTATGCTTTTTGACGACGTCGAAATGGATCGAATGATGGCGTCGGCGCTGGCTCCTCAGCAGCAATTAGCCAAAGACCAGCTAGTTGGTGTAGACACTGCTACAACGGCGGCTGGGGGGCCAAGTGTCTCTGAGGATTCGGAATTTGTGCAGTCCAATGTGCGAGCGTTGGTGACGCAGATTTACGATGGCTCACGTACTTCATCCTTGAGGCCAATCGCAAATCTGATCTCGACACAGTCTGACGTGGCCCCCGGTAATCATGACAACTTGAATATTGGTGGAAGCGACAAAGATATTGAAAATGATCCAAACGAGAAAATGCAAATTAAGGAGCATTCGGATAACATTCTTACATTTTCCAAGTTGGAAAGGCCTATTCATAATAAAAAGCGAGGGGGCAGTGTTGCGACGTTGGAAGAACAGTTTTTACCTAGCATGCGAAGTACAAGGTGCAAGGTCAAATCAAACTCTTTGCATGCTACAAAAAGCAAGCGAACACTTAAACGGCATAAATGCAAACAAGCTTTATCCCTAACGGCAGATTCTGACCCCGATAATGATACAGAAAAGAAACAGCTACGTCGAGTTAAGAACCTTGTTTCGGTAAGAGAGTTTCGCAAGCGCAAGATGAAGCAGCAAGAGCAAAATGAGGTTCGCCTACGTCGACTGGAAGCTGAAAACATGGATTTAAAGATGCGCTTGAAAATTGGCAAGGAGGCTATTCTAAGCGAGCAGCGTGAGAAGCAGCAGATTAAGGAGCAGATGCGAGAAATGCTCCAGCGAAATGCGAATGAACACGAGATCGCTCAGTTTCTTAATATGTACAAGGTAACATACTCGGACTATGGACCAAAACGACGCGAAAAGCTGCGCTTTCATTTATCGCGTATTCGAGAATTACTTCTTCCGACTCAAGTCACAAAGTTAAGTTTGTACTCCGTGGAACAAGGCGTAGATATGCTAAAGCGTGATCATGATATAAAGATTGATCCATTATCTGCGCCTGAATCGGCTACAGCTACAAAGAGTCTTTGGGGCATATTGGCAGACGAGTTGAAGGTGTCAGACGATCAGCAACGGCAAATTTTAAAGCGCCGAACTGCAATTAAAAACGTGCGTGACGACCTAAACCACACATTGAGCATCGTAAAGAAACTGGAAGACGTGGCTGATGAAAAGAATACAGCGTTAGAGGCTCAGGTGGCGCAGCTGCAACAGATCCTGACACCCTCTCAGGCTACCAAATTTATCATCTGGGTCAAAGAAAACCCAGCCTTTATGTACATGCTGGACAAACTAGTGGACTCTACCTTGCAAAATAGCTTGTATAGCGCTGAAAAGTAATTCCTATGCCGCTCTGTATGGCTATCTTATTGGCAGCTGCATTATCTGTATTTCCATCCGCTAGACATTTTATCAGCTTAGAATGCCTTCCTAGAATGAGAAGGTCGACAGCAGCTTGTTAGCATCACGAAGATATTTTTTCGTTGAGGCTTGCAGAAGACATATTCACCTGGTAACATATTGACTAATATTATCAATTTATGGTGCTGTTGTTGTAGCTACCTCGCTGTCAGCGGAGTACATTGGTGCATCAGGTCGAGCACTTGTTCAATTCAATTTGAGCATCAAAAGGCACAGACACCCCCTTCTAATATGGAAAACGGCTGGGCGCTGCAGAAAACGTGTTACGTTTTGCAGATGGCTTCGTTGTAATCAAGCTTGCGGAAAATTTTGAATTATGTCGCTCTTAGCAAGTCCAAGAAAACTATTCGGGGCCAATGACGCTTGAACTCTCTTCGTCGCAAGCATCTTTTGAGGGCGCACACGGACGGCGCAGCGGTAAGTAAATTGTACTGACCCACCAATCCGCAATTGTGATTTTTGGCCATTTTAGCAATCGCTTACGTTGGCATTGCCTTTGAGATCGCTAGTGTTGGATATCTTCATTACTTGAAGCCTGTCTCATTCAGATTCCAACAATACTTCTTAAGATCTTTGCTGTCGAATTACGCCATGATGTTGTTGGCCGCAGTAATTCCCGTGATATATAGTATTCTTAAACATTGTGTATCGAATTTATTTGCAGCCATCGTATAGATTTGTTGCCTCGAGTAGTCTTACCACTATCCTTCCGACACCACTTATCACCACTTTTAAATAGGCAATTTTTCTAATACTGCGGTTCCCTGTTTTTTCATGACTTATGCAGTACTCGAGGTACAACAACATTAGATTGCACGCTCCGTTTTTTCAATCTTCTAGATGCGCTTATTACGTTGAAATGAAGCCAAGGATGTAGTGTAAGAAATATTCCATATGTTACAACGCAACACCATAAACGCTGACGAAATGTAAGCCCATCTACCAAAGTAATTACCAGCAAAATGGAAGCTGCGAAGAGTGACACCCACAAATTGATTGCAAGGTTCATGCTTGTGCCATCTGAGCCATCGCTTGATACGAGGCCCAAATTCAACACTGCGCAATATAGATATCCACCGTGACGAACTGCTGAAGTCCGATAGGTCCCTGGCTGTTTGACGTGATCATTGTAACACGACTTGTCCATGAGTGAGAATCGTTTTGAATCTTCAACGGAGTCAGACTTCGGCAACACCTCATCGGTCGTCATAGAAAAAAGACGCTCAGACTCTGGCATAGACCCGTGACGGCAGGAGTCCATAATAAAGCTGGGTCGATTCGATGCTATCCCCAATTTTATGCCCGCTATTGATCCTTGAAGCCCCGGCTCAATACCCACAAAGCTTACACCTCGAGACGCGCATCCGCTTCTTTCCTGAGTTTCCAAGAAACAAATATTCTTGGTGTCATGCAAGTTTTCATGCCAACGACTCAAATCGGTGGACGAAATGGAAGCCTCATTTTCTTGTTAGATCTGGCCGAAACACTGAATGCAGATGCGTGAGTTGCCTTTTAGCCTCTTGGTAAGCCCTTTGCGCTCACCAAGCAGCGGAAACTTGAGTGTACAGAATTGGCATCGCCACTTATGGCACTATAAAAGCAGCAAATAATATTAAGCAGCAGAATGTAGTGTCAGCAACTAAGACAAAGGCCAGCAAGTATTGAGAATTGACATACATAATTGCATCGCTTTGGTGGAAGCAGATTGCGTAGTGCCTTTACGTTGGCGCAATACAAACAAGACTAAATCGCTTTTATGTCTTTTGTCACCATGGCGACGCTGTTTGTCTTTATGTTAACTACAGAAGGAAATAATTGTCCACTGCGAAGTCGAAGATAAAGTAAAGATGTAGTATTTGCGTGGACCACACCCAAATTGAAGTGCAGTTTCTTTTCTTTAAAACAGATCGCCTGATTTCTAGCAACATCTTTAGCAGGTTCACGCAAGCATGAAAAGATTGGACCAAACCGTGACACTTGTTCCCGTTATACCAATCACGATAGCACCGATGAATAGCAGTACTGAGCCAATCTTCTTTGGACCGAGCAGTGGACCGTCTTCGAGCTTCAATATGAATGCGGCAGGGAAACAGAAGCAAACAACGGTGGAGCATGTGCCACCAATAATACCAAAAACCACGTTGATATTGGGACAAAAGATGGCTAAGAACAGCGCCAGCAGCACCAAACCACTTGTCACAGCCACATGACGCAGCAACGAGTCTTCCGAGTTAGAGAAAAACATCATGTCGATGGTGATAGCGGCACGGAAAGATATTCAGCGGAAAGGCAACGGCTACAGTGAAAGCGATGGCAGCTCGGCTAACAGCTATCAATGTATCGTTTAGCGGAAAGCTCAACAAAATGTTACCTTTGTACTTGGGCTCAACAAGCTGAGGTCCGAAGGCTAAATACGCCACCACACCGATAGACAAGTAAACCAGCAGAGAAATCAGCGTAGCACGGTCCACCACCTTGTTCATTCGCCGAATACACGGGCGCTGAAGCTCCGTGTAAATTGAGAAAACATTGACCTAGTAGAACAATGTGGACGGTTATTAGAGCAATACTGTGAAGGAATAGCAACGACATAGAACTGTTAAGTCAACCTGGCAAGTAAAAGCAAACATGACAATAGGCACGCTGAGAAAAAAATCTGGACCTCGGTTGAGATTTATAATCCAGCTGATGTCCTCCGGGATGCCATTGACACTCGCGAACATAATTGATCGGATGGTTACCGCCATAACTAGGAAAAAGATGGAGAGCACACCCAGAATCGACGAGAACTGAAGACTGCTAATGTCTTTCATCAAAGATAGTGGAAGCATGATCATTCCACATGAAATCATCATGAGCACCCAACGCTGCGCAAGCACGCTTTGTGGACCAAAACAAAGCTCTCCCAGTGGCGTGATTATATCTCCTAGCGTTACAAGGTATGCAACTGAAATACCAAAACAGAAAATTAGGATATTTACCTCCACAAATATTGTTATCTACGGCAAAACACAGCTCAGAAGTAAGAGATTAAGCAACATCGCAAGATGTAAAGAATTCGTAAGAGCACCTTCATGCCGAAGCAATACATCGCTAAATCTTCGTATGATTTTAGTCTGTGATAGAAGAAAAATCAAACGTCAATGGATCAAACAACCACTTTTTAACGAAGGTGTCAAATTGCAATAGTCTCGCACTTGGTAATATCCTCTGCACGAAGGAGCAGTCGAATCGTATACACTGTTAGCATTGCTGCCAGCATCAATTGAGCCACAGCAAAACCCAAGCCAGACACTGCGACTGCATACGGCAACGACAGTGCACCCGCACCAAGAGTAGCACCAGCCAAATTAAACACTGAGCCGCGAATTGAGCCCTTAGAAGGAATAGTTGACGGATGATATTGGAAAGTATTGCTGAGGCGTTCGCAATCTTTAGGCTAGATCGTAACATGCATAAATAAACAAATAAGCGAGAACCGACGTGCAGCAACAATTAAATACAGCTGTTTTACCTTTAATGTTTGCATCGGTGACATTGAGGTGATAAAACTTCCAATCTTCTTAATAATTTGAATAAAGCAATCGCGAAGTCAGCACTCTTTCTTTTTTTATCACCACATTTTCTCAAGAATTATACAAAAGGGCGACGATACCTTAAAAATTAGAGGCGTGTATCCAAGCTGCTCCAAATACGAGTTTCTAAGAGGTCGATCTTTGGTCTTGTGAATTCCGTCTTCCTCGACGTACTCCTCCATGTAGCGCTCATCCACTCCATTACTGGTCGAAGACAGCGAGCTCGAGCGACCGTATAGCAATGGCTCCATGGCGCCTTTGTAGTTGTCGTGTAACATTGTTCACTTTGGTATCTGCAAATGAAGTGCACAAGCACAGACGTGTGTAGTCAGTGATTGTAACGAGTCACACAGGCGCTTGCGATCCAACCTTTCAAACAACTATTCAAATGGTCGAGATATGCTAGCGGTTAGGGGGATCTGTTTATTCGTCAAAGCAGAGCGAATTACGAGCGATAATTTCCAATGACCGAGCCTGACCGCAAAAAAACAGTAGCATTTTTTGCCTTCTTTTAGAGCGCCTTAATGGGTTCTGCACTGCAGGCCGATCGGATTGCACAAGCGCAAGATAATTATTCAATATAAAGTTTTTGTAAAAATTATCTGCAACATTGTTGACAAACCAAGTGATGACCGAATAAGTGAAGGAAGGATTTACGCAACACGTGACTTGTCAAGATTTTTCCTGACTGCTCATGTTCATTTGTGTTCAAGCTGCACCTTAGGAATTATGTAATGCATCAAGCCGATATTCTCAATCCGCTTTATTATGTCACAGGCTTGTGGTCTTACATCACTTAGCAGTTGCATTATGAAGCATTTCCGATGCGATTACTCAGTACTCCAACGTATCATTAGCGACAAGATACATTGCTATCGTGATGTACAATAATGCCACAATGTGCTCTACTAAAAACCAGCATTGATTTCGTAATCTGATGTCCTAACTGTTTACTTTATGTCTTACAGACCAGTGATTGGAATGCTACTGCCTTATGCAAATGTAGCCGAGCTACCATATCCAAGCTTAGTGCAGAAGAGTTACGTCTATCTGATTTTTTACTCTCACATAGCAAGCTTTACAAGGTTATGCCTTCTCGGTTCTACTTAAAACAATTCTACAAGAGCGGTATCCAGATACAACTCCCTTTTATAAAACATTGCTCCACGCAACATGTAGCTGAGCTACCGTAGCAAAGCTACTTATGCACTAGGTGCAGAGGAAGACAAGCTCCAAAAGCTTATATGTCTTAGGGTTCTTGACCCTTTCAAGGCTAGCTCGCAAGCTTATGCCGTTTGGTTCTGAACAACCGAGTCTCCAAGAGACTAGTATCAAAGATACAATTCCTTTCTTGCAAGGAATAGAACGCTCTAGCACTTAAGCTTTTTAGAGCAGGTTTGAAACTGATTTATATTTATGTTTATCTTCTAGCACTAAATATTGAAGCACCTACTCTATACTTAGTGCTAGTCAATATTTACTGGCTCTATACCCTATTTATGCAAACATGTATAGTCACTATACTTAACTAAGTATACTGACCACGTGGCACGATGCGACCCTTCGTACCTATTGCTGAAAGAGCCACCGGCTCTTCAACATCCCCAGTCGAACCATTGACGAGTGTATACAGCTGTTTGCTATCACCGTCACTCACGATATCATCATCGCTACTCATGATGCTTTCAGCATCCAACGCATCAGCGTCCACAGGTGTACACACCTCAAGGTCAAAGACCACTTCGTTTACTGACTTTACCCGACCCTCTTGGGTCAATGCCTCGTCACAAGGTGCTTGCACCTCGTTATCCTCAAATACAACATCCATTTGTGACTTCACTCGGCCCTCCAGGGTCAGTTCCTCGTCACTCATGTCACTTGTACTCATGACATCTTGGCTTGCAGCCACCAACACCACTCACGGTGTTTAATGATGTAGCATCATTCTCATGACACATGTCAGATGTGCCATCTAGTGGGTTCTTAACCACATTATCGACATTGGGCCTCTCCCAAGACAATTGTCCTCGACACTTACAGTGTCTACAGAGTCGGATATTCCGACATCCAACATATTGATCGAATTGGTCCAATATCCGCGCCAAAAGCGCTTTTTCTTCCTAGCAGAGGTGAGTTCATGACTCTCCAGTGGTCCACCAGGAGCATTGCACGTTGCGCCTAAGGTCTTCGACCTCCAATCAATCCATGGCTCACGGCGTTCTGGCCATGCCATGCCATGCCTAGTATGAGGTCATACCTCGCATCCAGGTCCAAGACCAGACAGCGTTCCATGCTGTTAAAGTCTAAGAGCATTACATTTAAATCCATAGGGACTTCGAATATTGTAACACGCGCACCCGTCGCTAAGCGAACTATGACTGTGTCGCTTTCACGCGCTACAAGCGCTTCAGCATACTGCTGACTACCTTCCACGGTGGCACGGCGCACATAATTGCCAGATGCCCCCGAATCGATCAAAATGATCCATGGTTTATCATAGCCCTTAATTGTCCCTTCGACGACTAGCAAGCTTGGCTTACATTCTCGTTCTGTTTTTGAGAGTTCGAATCTCTTTGGGGCTGGGATCTGTTTACTTCTACCTCCTAGAGGTTCAACAGAACTCAGTGTTTCCCCAGTAGGGCACCCCTCGCCTACTGGGTTCCGTCGTTTCCCCGCGGCAAACAAGAGGGTTTTTACATGAGGCGTCGGCCCTTCAAGGCAAAATATGCCTTTCTTGCAGGGAATTTTGCCATCAAATGGCCTGTGCTCTTGCAGATATAACATCTGCGCACAATTTGCTACTCCGCAGCTTGAAGCTCGGCTTCTTCATCCTCCACTTGACTACAGTTCATGGGTACAGACATACCCATCAGACGAGTAGTTATAAGTGGCAGGCGTAGCGGTCTTAAAGTTGGTCTCAGCATTCCATACCACTTCAACAGCTTCCTCGAACAAGGACGGGCTCACCCGGAAGACTTCCGTTCTGGCAACGCCAACTCGGAGGCCCTCCATGACGACCGTGACGGTCACTGCCTCAGGCATAGGGTCTATGTCTATGGCGGCAATAAGAGTTCTCAGCTCTTGCACTTGTGCCGCAAGCTCACGCTTACCTTGGCGACATCCCAAAAATCGCGACCGATTACGGTGTGCTTGGTTTGGCGCTGCATAACGCCGGATCATCTGAACTTTATGATCGGCCCATATTGGGAAGCATCTTGCAATGATGCACCGCATGTGAGCGCTTTTTGTTTGTATAAGCCACCCAAGTTACCCGTGGCAAATCCAACACGGTACGGTTCATAGGTGATGTCGGCTATGAACATAGCCGACCCAACCTGTCGGAACCACAGCATAAGGTTGTCACCTTCTTTGCCGTCGAGCTTGTCCACTTCAAAATGTATGAGTTTCGTCAGCGGACCACTTTTGCGCCATAATCGCCATTTGAGAAGGCGTTGAGGAAGATGTCTGTGCCTTTAAATGCTTGACTAGAGCTTTATTATATTCATCAAGCTTATGAATACGCTTGCTAACCTCTTCTTCACCTTGGGCAATGAGGTATTCCACGCCCTTACGGCCAAGGATAGGTGGCAGCTTCTGCAACCCTTCCTGTTGTGCTTGTGACAGGCCAACCGCTGACATCTCATCGATGTTCATTCTCACACAGAGAAGTAGTCGCAAACCCAGGTGCGGGATTGACTAAAAGTGCTGACATCTCATCGTTGTCCATTCAAAGAAGTAGTCGCAAACCCAGGTGCGGGATTGACTACAAGGGCTACCAGGTGTAGCCGAGCTACTGTAGCCACGCTACTTGTGCACTATGTGCAGAAGAATTAGTCAGACTACTGTAGCAAAGCTACGTATGCACTAAGTGCAGAGGAAGACAAGGTCAAAGAGCTTCTACGTCCTAGGGTGCTTTATTCTCTCAAGGCTAGCCTTAACAGTGCCTATGGTTGCAAGCAGCCACGTCTCCAAGAGAGCAGCATACAAGATACACTTCCTTTTTTACAAGGAATAGAACGCTCTAGCATCGTATGCTTATAGAGCAGGTTTGAACCTGATTTATATTTATGTTTATCTTCTAACACTAAATATAGAAGCACCTACTCTATATTTCGTGCTAGTCACTATTTGTCTGGCTCTGTAGCCTTCTAATATGTAATAATATATATTACTAATGCTTTAACTAAGTATAATGACCGCTTGGCTCTCTGCCACGATGCGAACCATTGTACCTTTGGTACGGTCACATCAACCTACCACTGAACCCAAAGTACAGCCACACCACAATGATGTGGTAAGTGAGTATATAAATAAATCTCATGTGTATCCTGACTAATAATACAATATCGCAGTGACAGTTTATGATGGGTCAATGTTTTGTAACGCCATTACAGCACCTTAGCTAATACCACCTTGTCAGCTTCGATTGTTTTACTATATTTAGCGCGAAACAATCGAAATTATCTATAATCGGCTATGTTTATAATCCGGGAAACATAATAACACGCTATTTAAATCTGATTAAATCTGATGGCATCGCGAGGTAGTAGTGTAAGTAACGACACGCGTGTGCTGTTTTTATGCAACACAATGTTCAAGAAGAATTAAAGCGCTATGAAAATAAATTAAAGGCTTACTTTATACAGCAACGAATTGTGGCCAATGCTCTTCCAATATAAAGACAAACGCAGAATTATGCGCGGATGCGTTGATGCTTGGTCATAAGTCGTACAAGCGCTTTGGTCTTTGGCTAGAATTCTTGGTACGCGATAAGAACTCAGATATTATTGCGCGTAAAAGTAAATATGTCGTCTTTTAATGAATTGCATTCGATGCTTTACAGCGACCAAGACTGTGCGGTACAAGGTGCTCACAAAAGCGTCAAAAAAACGAAAGAATTACAAATTCGTATAGTTGTATGTAAAAAGATAAACCAGAACTGAGTATGCACAAACAGCGGGACCTACGCCCCGCCAACAATGTTATGTATACGGAGTTACAGTTAATTGTTTTTAAAGAAGAATTAAAAATTAAAAATTTCTACGTATCAGATGTTGTACAACGATTATTAGCCTTTCCGCTTGATTGCGACGTCAATATCGGTAACGGAGCCATACAGAACATGGCTGTGATGAGGCCGTGCGTCGTTATGAAGTCGAGCTGGAAAATAATAATGCACGATGACCATCGTTAACAACGATAGAATGTTACGTAACTTGAAGTTTCGCTTCTTTGGTCAAATTCTAGAGAATGAAAGAATGAAAATCCGGCCGATATTTCAGAATTTGACTAAACTTTGCATGACAACAACGACAAAAAGACGCATGGCAAAAGTTTCAGCTAAGACGGAAAAACAGTGGAAGCAGCATCCGGCAATCGCATCGAGCAATAAGGAGTTGTTATGGAAGAAAATTCGATTATAACTCCCGAGAGAAGCTGTTATTTTAAGCTAAGAGAAAGTTCTATCTTGTCGTCATCGTGCATTCAATTGGTTAGGTTTTGTCGAGAAGCTGCTCATTTGCTATGGTTGCGGTCTGCCATCTCCTCTTCACAAATGCACGTCGAGGCTATTTTGTATTGGCTTCACAGCTCGACAGCTAGGCAACGGATAGAAGATGGCTGAAACCAACGTCGTCCAATAAAATTTATAGGGTGTTATGCAATGTAAGTTCTACGACGCTGAGGCTCAAAGCAATTATGAATAGGGGGGCAATTTGTACTTGAAAGCGCGATGAAGCTAGCAAATCTTTTGGTGGTTTCTACACTCAAATTTGGATTAAAGCCAGTGCATCGGTGGTATTGGGCAAAAACTGCTCAGTGTGGATGGCCAAAGTCCATACGTGCTAAACGACTGCGAAACGAACCAAAACACTCGCAGTGATAATATCTTTCCTGTTGGGATTGGCACAGCTCATTTCTCAAGTTGGCGGTCGTCGCCTAGTTGAAACCTGGTAATCGATTAACAACAGCACAACAACAGCGCTTGGTGTAGCGGATCCCGACCACGATCCGATTGGACCACTAGCTACAGCAGTTTCCCAAACAATTTACCTAATCAATGCTTTGCAACCCGATCACGCCTACAACTTTCATGTTTTTTCCTCGATCAGGTTCCGATATCTCCAAGTTTGTTGTTTCGAATTCGACTTCTCTACCGCAACACGCTATTAAATTGCTTGACCATACCGATCATAGCGGTCCAGGTACACCAGCTATCGCCACACGGGTGTCGTCGGCGCCTTCAGCTATGTCGGTGACACTTAAATCAGCGAAGCTAAAACCATCAGCTTTGTCATCCAATGCCATTCATCGGAAGGGACAAACAGGTATGAACGGAGGACGCTGGACCGAGCAAGAACATCAGAGATTTCTTGCGGGCTTACGGCTGTACGGTCGTGAGTGGAAAAAAGTGGCCGGCAAGATAAAGACGCGTACGTCTGCACAAATTCGTAGCCACGCACAGAAATACTTTGCAAAACTCGCACGGGACGACGAACTACGCAAGCACTGCGGGCTATCGGTGAGAATACCTGGGCCAGCCGATTATTTCAGCGATGGTGGCTCCATCGCACAAAACAGTAGTGATGATGATGCCGATCCGTCGGATGTATTGCGTCAAAAATTCCCTGGGCGCTCAACGTGTCAAACTAAAGGAGCCGGTGATATCACCGTTGCCCCAATGAGTTTGGCAGTAGGCAGACTATACCAACAAACTCTCGAGCCAAAGAATAAACGATCGCGCGATACAGAGGCAAGTTACATGGGTCAGCTAGGAATAGATTTGCCTGCCTCTACGTATCCATACAAGCTTTATCAACGACCGCATGATGCGCTTCCGTCGCAAGAAGAGCTGCTAGCAAAGGCGTCTCCTAATTTACGTTATCGACTGTCCTGTCTCATCGAAGCAGAGCTGTGTGCGCTTCAAGTTCTTTCGTGCTATGCCATGCTGCAGCAGCAAGATTACGTCTCGGCATCTCGCCATAAAGTTGGGCGACAAGAAAGACGCCGTAATTTAGATGCCTCAGCAAGTACTGCCACTACAGAAAGCGCTACCTCATTGTCGCTTGGACTCTCGATGCGATCCACGCAGCAGATCTCATCGACTTCGTCTATTTATTAAAAGACGAGGAGTAGATTGGAAAACATGTACTTTTAATTTGCATTTACTCGCTATACAATTGAAACATTAGTAATTACGTTTTGCCCGACCCATAACGTCTCGGGAACAGTTAAAATTTCGTGCTTGGTTTAACAACACCTTTCAACAAAGCCACAGTGTAAGAGTAATAAACCGTCTTCAGTCCAATTCTTAGTCCTATGCTGGGCTGTAAAACTAGCAGCAACACTAGCTGTATGAAAAACTTCCTATTGAATGGTTTTGCATTTATCAGAACGTTGCGCAGATGCTTATGGAGACAAAGAATGTCGTCTTGGGCCAGCAAGTGGTCTTGCTAGTGATTCGTGGACATAAGTAGCTATAATTCCAGCAAGTTACAAAGTAAGAACTATGGCGTCGTCGCAAGCGTTGACATTTCCATCGTATGTAGTGAGGTGGCGTTGTAGCAGAGTGAGTTATGTCAAGCCTGTTTGTGTTTGGTAATAAGATGGTTACTATTTTATGGAGACGGTGGACTAATTACACGCAATGCATCTTGTGCGGTCAAAACAATCAATTTATTCAAGTATGTTCTACATCTTGTCACTATGTTTATTTTTAGAAGCAAATATCATTGTCAAGAAGGAATTTTCTGCATACGCACTAGAATACACAATAGTAGCGCATACCAAATGTAAGTATGAAGTTGTTACTGTCGACTTGAACTACGTTATCGTAAGTCTGTTTTTTGATTAAATATGAACAGGTTGAATCTGGGCATGCAAAAAAATAGGTTTTATGTTTTGCTGGGGTTTTTTACTTTACAAGGTAATTTATAGCTCTTGCATTTTGTATGCTTTAAAGTTAAAGTCAGTTGCATTAGCAAACGTTTCTCACTTGGTTACACTATGATCTCACCGTTGTGACGGTCACACTTTCAATTTCCTCGAACAAAGGCAGATATCTATAACTTGAGAGAAAAACGCTAACGAACTCGCATTTTTAGTCTCAATCCAGTCGAACGGCAGCCTCTTTACTTCTTCTTCTCACCCTATTACTTATCTTAACGATGGGCCAAGGAGTGTCCCGCAACGGCATGCCTAGCGGTGGGGACTTTTATGGGGCCCCTATCTACGCCACAAGCCTCAGCCATGACCGGCAGACGGAGGTTCGCGTAAGTAAGGACTCCGATACAGTACAGATTGGACCACGTGCACAGCTCCCGTATCTTGAGACGCCTGGCATGCGCAAACAGGACTTTTTCCGACGATTAGGTCTTGTGGTCAAAACACGCGGCAACCGAATCACGCAGAACGCGGAGGTCGTGATAACTGACTTTTACAGACTAGACGGTAAACACTTTGTATCACGAAACCACAGTCAAGGTCCCCAACCGATGAATTGGCATGGACTTAAGGGTCCAGCTGAGGCCAGTTGCGGACTGCGCGTTGGGGATACACTTTACGCAATTAACCATCGACTGGTTATGAACAAATCCAAGGGACAGGTGCTTCGACAGATTAACTCGCTGCTTGATAAAAATGGTGGCGCTACTTTGGTACTCACGTGGAAACACACAGATGAAATTGAGGTGGTGTCTTGGGAGAACGAGCTGTGCATGCCGCCGCCTGAAGGCGTCTACACACCGATGGAGAACGAATGGGGGCCCGCCCGACCAAGCAAAATATCGTCGGTTTCGATCTAGGGACTCGATTTGTTTCTCACTGATGCTTGAGCGTGCGCTCGTTTTCATAGACAATTTAGGCACGTGCAGCAGGCTGAACCTACGGCATGTTAGTTTCTTTTTTCTTTTTTTCCAACGACTACTAGTGTGCCAATCCCCAAGAAGATGTCAGCCGCGTAACGGTCTTGCTGAATTGTGCTACAAAATATGTAAAACGTCGAGGATCTTCGATTTATGCGCAGAAGATTCGCTGGTTACAATCAGTAGTATCTATATAATGTGATTACAAGGACGGCAAACAGAGCCGCGATAGACTAGAATTGCTTGCGGCGTATGAGCCCCAACACAAAACAACGAAGGCAGACGTGACGCTTGGGACTTGGTTTGACAAGCACTTGTTTGGTTTTCAGGCGGTTTGACAAGCAATGATTTGGTCTTCTAGTTCTTTAATTTGCTATTGGAAATCACGGGTGAGATTTCGTCTCTGCTGACCATGAACATTGGTCACTGCTCCTTCCGCAGGAAGAGGGGGGACCCGCTGCTGCAATCGTGTAAAATATAACAATAAAACGCTAACGATACGATTGTGTTGTCTACTATTGTTTTTTGCTGGTAAAGTGCTTTGCGTGCTGTGAGCTCACTACTCGTTGAAAGCGAATGATTTGCCACCTTTGAACAACACACTAGCTTATTAAGTTAATGTATCTACGTGCCAAAATTGTTCCTTGCACTGAGCTGACCACTACCTAGTTGTGCTGATACCGTACACTTTTTATCGTTCACCGCAATTACTTTAATATCTACTTCTTGTTGAGCTTAATTCTCCGCGATCAGTACCTTCTTCAGTCGTTCAAAGGTACCAAAAGTAATACCTACCATTGGCACAACCTTCATGAGCTCCGGCGTAAGTCCACGGTAAAATCCACTCACGCCCTGCTTTCGGAACAACTCCGATGCGATGCCTGTGGTCGTCGGACGTATACCTGCGTTCTCTGCGTGGATGGCCGAGATCTGCAGGCGACGGCGTACCACATCGATGGGAAATGTCACGAGTGACGAGACAATGCCAGCCGTGCCACCGCAGAGAAGCGTGTCGGTCACACCCAGGGGCATATCGTTAAATGTCTGCGCAGACTGTTCTCTTTCGACGCCTGTGAGCCCTAATAGCTTCTGGCTACGGCGAAACGACCGAGCGTACTCCTTGAGTGATTCGTACAACGTAAAGTTGATTGCTAGATTGGGGACCGTAACCATGAGTGTAGCGCCCATGCCGCGGTAGAGCCCCAGCATGCCTTCCTCGGCACTAATGCGCCGCACTGCATGGCGAATACCTAGGTACCGGATGTCTGTGTTTAGCTGCGTCGCCAACCTCGTTCGAATGAGGTCGATTGGGTAGCACGCTATTGTTGCCGTTGCACCGGCCAATGCCCCCGATGCAAACATGGTGGTCCACGAATGTTGGGTGAAGGCTGGGTGGTTCTGTGCGATGATGCTGTTTTTGACAATCTCAAATGTGAAGAAATTTACAGCTGAGTATGGGAAACGATGAAGTACACTGGCACCATTACCTTTCCAAAATGCTAGCACACCCTCATTTTTGAGTACTTTGACGAAAGCACTGCCCATTGAAGGCGAAAAACGGTCAGTATGCCTTGTAGACACCATGCTGTGCACCTGAAATAGTATCGTGAGACGGCTAAGTGGCGCTGTGATGGTCTTTCCAACGCTTCCAGCCACGCCTCCAGCAAACAATACGCTGCCATGGCGCACAAGCTGCTTAAACGCATCTTGATGCACCAGATCCACATCTACGCCATCTGTCTCCGTGCACAAATCACCCGTATCACCAAAGATCACAACCCCCGTTGTGTGGCGTCGCAGCGTTACGCGAACATCACGCTCGCAGTCTACAAGGTAAGGAGTCTTTTGCTTGTCGCCACTATCTTTTTCCACGTTGATAGTCGGTCCCCGGGACATCATCGGAGATGTTGATGAGGAATACCGGTATCCGTTACTGCTGTCATTTGGAGTAAGTGGTGCACATTAAATTTCCTCATACCTCGCGTGAGTGACGCTCTTTGTCAATATCCCTCCATATTCACCAAGATGGACATGCGGTCGAAGGCATACCCGTCGCTACCAAAGGATCAAAGACTGTGTCTTGTGCTACCACGCATCGGTGATCTACGCCTGCGCTCACAGATTCCGACAGAATTTTTGCAACGTCTGTACATCCACGCAGATCCACGACGTCGCTTCTGGTACATGCGCTTCCAGCTCACACGCAAATTCATCGTCATGTCCAAGCAGGGGGATTTGTACACAAAAACAAGCCTAAATACCTTTACAATGGCTGAACTACCTAATAAAAACCTGCTTAGTATGCCTCGCGTGGCTTGTGGGGATCTCATGAAGGTGCTGGATCTCGTACAGTGCTCAACAATTGAAGGCCAGCATTGGGAGCTCGTATTGACGCGCTGGCGCAACGGAATGGAGACATGGCTACCGCTGGAGGTAGTGCAGCTTTATGCAGTCACTATTCTACAGGAATTTTACGTTAATAGCATTAATTCATGGGCATTTCGCGGTCGCATACAACCAGGAAATCTACTGGCGTTTCGGACAGAAGTGGAGCTCTGGCTTTTTCATCCCGAGTTTCAGGAGTTTTACAAGAAGCTTCGTCAAAGGCGAGCGACTCACAGTAACAAAACAGTATGTAGTCCACAGCAGGGGGTGATGCAGGCGCGTGTGAAACCTGAACGACTGATAGAATCTGTACATAGTGTAAATACGCCTTTGACACCACACGTGTCTTATGTGTCACAACCGCCAAACTCTGGTCGAGCCATAACAGCTAGTGACCCATCAGAAACAGTGATACAGCAATTTGAGAGACGAGGACTTGTAAGAGAGCGTCAGGAGAGACTTGACCAAATTCGGCAGAACAGACATAATGAGTTACAGCAAGAGCTGCTAGAAACTACAAAACAACGAGCTAATAAACAAGTCGAGCAGTTACAAAGGTTCGAATGCGAGCGGCGTCTTCAGCTTGAGCGACAACGAGAAGAAACGCATCATGAGCTGCAGAATAGCCCGAAAGAACAGCAGCAACGACTTGGGATGCAGCAAAAGCGAGATAAATTGGGAAAATTGCATCAGCAAACGCAAGAAAACTGGCATGAGGGAAAGACACAAACAGTATTGCAACGCAAGCTGCAGCAAAGAGAGCTTTTACAAGAACAAACGCCTGCAAGGCAAAGCTATAATGAAAAAATAACGCTTACCCTGTTCCAGGACAAAGAATGTCAAGATGATGCTTCTCTCTTGTCCACATCGCATCAACAAGAAGAGAGCACGTCTTCTATTTTGGTCGAAGATGATAACGACAATTTTGTTCCATTAAACTCAAGCAGTGAAAGCAATGATATACAAATGAATGCTGAAAAGGATTCAAGTAGGGATAGTGTAAGCTGTCTGCCTCAAAAGCGCCATCGAAAGCGATTATTATACTCTCAGGTAGGTTTGGACGATGAAGATGACGACGAGCTTCCAGATTTGTCACAGCCACCTCCTAGTAATTGTCCGCAATACGAGATTCAAAACATCATCGAAGACGACCGTTTTGGTGGGAGGTCTTCTCATGTTAGAAAGAAGCTCAAACGATTACGCAAGTCTGTGCAACTTGAGAATAATGGAACGACAAGCAGCTGCGTGGATACTAATCTTGCGCAGCTTTCAGATGATTATGGAGATGATGATTGTCTGGAAATAACGACAGCTACCGAGTCAGGTTCATTAAATGATGGTAACGCAGGAGAGAGCTATGTTGGCGCCAATTGTGCCACAGAGCTTGTCGATGACGGTGCTAACCGTGAGTCTATTATAATGGTTGGCGTAATTCGATGCGTATGCGGGGCTACATCAGTTGGAGGTTACCGTGGGCGATGGTTCCAATGCTGGAACGAAGAATGTGGTGTCTGGGAGCATGCTGATTGTGTTGGATTTTTGACAAATAATGAATTCCAGCCATCATTAAATCATCTTTGTCGTCGTTGTGATCCTGAGGCATATCTGACACGTCGTGAGAAAGCGTCCGAACGAATTCTGGATTGGTTGTTTCAATGTTGCGACAGCAGAAATGTGAAGCAGTTAATGGACTTGCTGGAAGACAACATAGGAATTGTAAATATTCCTTTAGATTGGAAAAATGAACGTTACGAGAGTAGGACTTTGGCTATGCATGTTGCACGAAATGGCCTCGCCCAGTGTTTGCAATATCTAATAGTTGAGCGTAAAGTGGACATCTTTGCGACGGATTTGCAGAGTCGTAATGCCCTACACCACGCGGCGCAAGGGGGCTCAGTTATGTGCTGTCGGGTTCTTCTCAAACATGACCGAAAGTTACTGTTTCATCCAGATTTGCGTGGATGTATGCCCTTTCACTGTATGCTGCAATCAATTAAAGCTAGCAAGCTGTGTATTTCTTTTATGCAGGAAAATACGGCGCTAATTGGAATGGGAGACCTTGACTCTAACTTTCCGATTCACTACGCGTGTCAGGCTGTTAACCGCCATACAGTCAAAATCTGCCGGATGGTTTTTGCTGCTCAACCATCAATGCTTCAGGAGAAGTCCAATGAAGGCTTAAATCCTTTGATGATTTTATGCAAGTCAACTGGTACTGCAAGTACAGATATGATAAGGAACAAGACAAGCAATGCGAGCGAAGCGATTAAAAGTGCGAAGGGCGTTATATCTTTAATGCTCGACATCGACGTGTTTGGGGACTGTTTGAACGAGAAAGCACCCAACGGGTGGTCTCCACTTCATTTTGCAGCAGCGTCCGGAAACCATGAGCTTATTACACATTTGTGCAACCTTGCGCTTTTTGATATACACCATGCAGCGAAAGGATCCGGTCAGACTGCGCTTCACATTGCGGCACAACATAATCGGTTGTTGGGCATTCGTGCACTCTTACGTAAGGGATTAAATGTCACGGCTAAAGACAGCGATGGATGGATCCCAATGCTATACACGGAGGATGCCGCATGTATTCAGGAGTTCATGCATTATAAGCTAACAAAACAACTTTCAAGACTGCATCGAATGCTGAGCAAATATCAGCTACGAGGGCTTGTCCGTCGATGGCAGCAACTCGTAGCACGTGATCCGACCTGCTTTAATATCTTAAATGATTGGTGTCAAGGCAAAACTGAGCGAATTGAGCGGATGGAAGGGCTTTTCTTATCAAATCCGTATTTACTTCGGCTAGATAACAAGATTGAATATGTTCGGACAAACATCATTCCCTCCATTACAAAACCTTCTGGAACATGCTCTGCTACCGTTGACAACGGAGAGGCAGGTATAAAGACGTATTCAAAGGGTCAGAAGAAGATTGCTTTTGTTTTCTCGCGTGGAAATGGATGTTTTTGGAAGCAGTTTGTTGGTATGGGAATGAGACTGGAGCCGGAAGATTTTCGCTTGCCGATAATTTTCTCCATCGATCGTGGTGGTCCAGGTATTGATAATCAAAACACCAATTTAAAACTTGTTTTGATTTGTTTAGCGGCGGGATTGCATGAAGAGATTCCTGGACTACTCGTTCGCGGATCTAGCTGCGCTCAACAAAAGTTTTGCTTATCGTCTGACAAGCAGGAATCGGCTGAACAACTTGTAGGATTTTACTTGCTGGGAGAGCTGGTCGCGCATTTTGTGCTTTTTGCAGTTTCCTTAAGCGGTAAACTCGATTTTGAATCATCGTTTTTGCGCTGCATTGGTTGCCACGGGATGTACAAAATGACGTGCGATGCGCCTTGGAAGATTTGTGGACGTGCTTTTGTTGCAGGTTTTGAGGCTGTATTGCCTGGAACCCTTACACTCTTTCGCGCGGAAGATCTTCGCATACTATTTAACGGTCCACAGACTAGTCTCAATGCTCTGCAGATCGACTGGAGCACTGCTGTTGATTGGAAAGTATGCAGCTTCAGAGCAACGGATGATAAGGATGGTGAAAATGCGAAGACGTGGTTGCCTCGCCTGATGAACGAGCTTGTTGAAGAAGAACAGCAGCTTTTGCTACTATTCATGACTGGTACATTCCAGATGGTAAATGATCGTTTTTTTCGCTCTAATGGCGAATTGGACCGCATTACTGTTGCGTCATATCCTGAGACTGATGTTGTGTTTGACCACGACCTGATGTTTCCTACTTTGGAGAACAACCCAGATATCCTTCGCCTCCCGTCCTACTCATGTTATGAAGCATTTAAAAAGGGAATGCTTTCGGTAATACGTCATACAGATCAAGCCTTTCTTCCTGAGTAATATTTTACCAAGCAGCTTAAAGCGACTGACTGATTATGCTTTATCCGAAGAAATAGTTTTTGCACCAAAAAGATTCGTTGTATTGGAGCAATAGCAAAAAGGGCCATTAGGAATCCAGGCTATTAATTTACAGAAGGCAATTTTTGGAATTAGGTTAGTATTTATAAAATCGAAACAAAAAGTGTTGTTTCTAGTTTCTAGTTTCTAGTTTCGTTTCTCATAAATCTCGACTGGATAGAAAGTATACAGTTCCGCGCGTGGTAGGATCGGCGTCAATGTCGACAGTGTAGAGTCATATCATGATGACTTTAAGCACTGACAATTGCTGCAAATCTTGTTTTTAAATGTGTTAGGTTCCATCAAAGCAGATATTGAGGTTGTTTATACCATGGACCTGAAGGTAGTAACTGACGATATAGAATCGAAATAATTTTGAGCAACTCGATCGAAAGAAGCAATGACAATTACTGATGAATTCGGGTGTGGTCGTGACTGAACGTTAACACTTAGTGCTATCATTGGTCTTTTAATGCATCGTTGGCTTCCCCATGCTGAGTAGCTCTTTTGCTCAACAAATGGAAATGCAAGGAAAAGTAAAATCAATCATGAATGCTCAATCGAACATGAACCACTGTTTGCTAATTTTGTCTTGTTTAGCTCTAGAACTTGATCACGACACCTTAGCGAATTTTTTTCAGTCTCATTCAAAGTCATTTTGTATTCTCTAGCTATCCAAAACCAATCACTACAAGTGTTTAACAGTCACCACTTGCTACTGAAAATTTGTACGCTGTGTCTTGTACTAAGGCACAACTTGCCTTAAATGAACAAGGTCTTCCTCGTATAGCTTGAAATTTGCGTGCAAAACACCGCAGGGTGAGGTGTGAATGCTTTGACCCTCTGTCGTTCTGCTCGTGTGTAATACGTTACAGCCGGGCCTTCTGGGACTAATCGGAAACAGATGGCACTGATCTAGCGAACTATCTTGATGCACAAGGACACACCTCGACACCGTCGTGACATGCCTTCTTGAGAGGGTTTTTTGGGCGATAAACTGGAGTCATATCTGACGCGGCTACCATTTTTCCAACCTGTTACGAGATAAAGCTGAACGTCTGAACGTGTCGACCTGCAAGCTGCTGGCGCTTAAGTGCCGCCACGTCGATCAACTCATCCTGTACATCTTAAAACGGTAGGCGTACCTAATAGGAACACCATATTGCAAAAATGCGCATTGCTCAATGGTCTCGCTATATTAAGTTGTCATTCGTTTTTACTTTCATTCAACTCGCTATGGAGTTCAGAGGTAGCATGGTATCCGATCAGATTATCCCTTTTGGCACGTTTCTGTGCAGGCTTACACCTCACGTAGTTCGCTGCAAGTCCATAAAGCCTTAAGCTAGATGGAGGTTCAATTGTTTGCTCGTCTTTTGGCCTCCGCTAGTGTGCTGGTTGCAACCTGCCATGCTGTTGCCGCATCCTGCGCTTCATGGTCGACTCGGTATCAGCAGGACATTGAAGGAATTTGTGTCTGCAACGCTACCAGTTGCGACTCCGTGTCGACCGAGTACATGTCGTTAAGCAGAAATCAAGTTGGGCTCTTCCAAACGTCTAAAGCCGGTGACCGTCTAGCATATTCGACATTAGAAATCAATGACACCAGTGACGACGACGACGCCGAACTCATCATTGACTCTACCACGACGTACCAAAACATCATTGGGTTTGGAGGTGCTTTCACGGATTCAGCAGCTATCAACGTTTACTTGATGGACATGAATGTTCAGCAGCTTATCGTGGACGCATATTTTTCTGACACTGGGCTTCAGTACTCGTTGGGTCGTATCCCTATTGCTTCTACCGACTTCTCCGAGTATGTGTATTCGTATAATCCTTCTATTGACGACTTTGCAATGACTAATTTCAGCATCGCCGTGGACAAGTATCCACTCTCAAACAAGTTGAATCTAATCCAGCGGGCACTAAATGAGACCGCTGTAGCCCGTCGCAACCTCACCTTTTATGCTTCTTCATGGGCACCGCCTCTGTGGATGACAAATGGTAACACAACGCTCAATTGCGAAATGAAGGGCTACCCTGGCAGCAAATATTGGAAGGCACTGGCTCTATATTACTCGAAATTTATCAGTGCGTACGAAGCGGAAGGTGTTCCAATTTGGGGCATGACAACGCAGAACGAGCCAACAAAACAAGAACTTGCCAGTAAGTTCTGGCAAAGTCTTCGATTCAACTTGACAACTGAACGCGACTTTATCAAAAGAGACCTTGGTCCCATGATGAAAAAGAACCACCCGGACTTGAAATTTATCATCCTGGACGATCAAAAAGATTTGTTGCTGGACTGGAACGCCTCGCTGCTGGATGAGACAGCACGGAGCTATGTTTCAGGCGCTGCGGTCCACTGGTACAAGAATCTAGATTTTGCCTTTGGTGCATCCGGTGATTTCGATGCCTTGGTTACGTTTCACGAAAAATACCCCGACATCTTCCTACTCGCGACGGAAGCGTGTGAAGGCTCGCTGGTTGAAGGGCTTGGCACAGGAGTAGGAACAAACTTGTTCGATTACAAAAATATCACTTGGCAGCGCGGCGAGAACTATGCACGCGACATCATCAATGACCTGGTTAGCTTTGCCAGTGGCTGGACAGACTGGAACCTTGTTCTTAACACGAAGGGCGGTCCTAATTGGGCGGATAATCAAGTTGACGCGCCAATCCTTGTGGATGAAGAAGGCGGTCAGGAGATTTACAAACAGCCCATGTACTACATCATAGGCCACTTTTCTAAGTTTATCATCCCGGGATCTTTTCAAATTCAGGTAAATATAAGCAGAGATACCAGTTTGGATAATGTAGATCGTGTTGCGTTCCTGACCCCAGAGGACCAAGTAGTTGTTGTGCTTTTAAATCGCGACAACACCGAAAAGAGCATTCGCTTAGTTCTTCTTACTGAAGCGTGCTCCGTGACAACATTGCTTCCGGCAAAGACGATGCAAACTCTTCTCTTTCCAAAGTTCCGCAGCAAGTCGAGTAAGAGCAGCGCCGCAAATGCACTGGCCGTTCATTTAGTCAGCATAGTGCTGCTGACTATCGGTCAGCTACTAGCTATGCAACCATAAATGATTTCGAATAGATTCTCATTCATGAACATGGCTACTTACATATTATAGGCCGTTGAAACATGGAATGATCACACGTCAAGTGATAGTGGATAATATTGTTGATTTGGCGCTAGTACGAAAGCACGTATATCGTTTGCATAAATCAAGCAGCACGCATATATTTCACTGGTCGACAAAGATGCTTATTATACATGCTGGGACAAGTCATTTCTCGAGCAACGACAATTACGAGAATGAACAGGACAATTGGATATGTATGCTTGGAAAATACTTACTGTTGGTAGTGTTAATCTCAAGCATGGGCCTTTTTTCTCCGTGAATGAATTGCAACAACTGAACGCGTTCTGTACATGTGATGACCTCATTAGGTTCCAGGAAGAAGCAATACCGAGTAATGCTGTTAGATTACAAAGCGTAAGGTCTATAACTCCCTTCAAGAGTAGACCAAACGTTTTGTGGCTATATACTAATAAGCACCTAGTGATCCTTCGAATACATGTCTAGTTACTCGGATGAGAATTGAGATTCTGCGTAAAGAGGAATTTCAATTCTCATCCGAGTAACTAGCTAGCTATACGATCACAGCTATTAGTACGAAGAAGATCAAAGGAATTACAAAGTAACTGTAAGAGCAACTCACTGTGTTCATTTACAAACAATAAACCTTTGTGTTTAATTATAATAAAACATACGTTTTATGCCGTAAGCTATTGTTGGCCTTTGGTAATTGTTGACAGGTCTGGCCTCAAATCGCCCCCTATCGCTCATTCATTAATCAAATTCACGCGAAAAAGAACTCAAATTCTTCATCTCTACTCTCAACATGCACGCCATCTCTTTGTCTATGATCATGGTCGTGGCTATTACGGGTGCTGCTGTCTCCACTGTCACAGCGCATGGCATGCACCACTCGCACAATGTGCGTAAGCTGCTTGCAGACATGAGTGGTTTGGACATGACGGCGTCGTCTTTAATGGGCGAAATAACATCGGCTACTACGCCGGAGGATGAGGAGTACAATTGTCCTGTATGCGGAATGTCCACTAAGGATATGGGCTATGACAATTTGAATTACATTGATTTTGCTAATGGCCAGACTGTTTATACGTGCGGCATGGCGGCACGCTCTCATAAAGACTACGAAATCGACCTTACTGATACGGCTTATTTGGCCGCCAACATGGCTGAGTTTATTGTGAATTCCTCGGCCACCGAGGAATACGCCGAGTGCGAGAATTCGTGCGAAGAGTGCGAGGACGGCATCAAAGACCCCGTCACAGGTGACGACGTGACCACGTCTAACTACCAATATGTGTGTCTGACGAACGGCCAAAAGCTTTACTTTGCATCCACGGCCAGCAAGGACAAGTATTTGAGCAACGTTAACACAAAGCCGCGCTATCTCGTGGACAGTATAATCTGCGAGAACAAGACGTGCTCCGACGCCGAGAACATAACTGTGCTTAGCGCCGCGGCAGAGGCCTTTACGCCTGACCTAACCACTGTGAACAGCAGCGACTCATCTTTTGCCAGCGACTCAAGCGACGCTACGATAGTAAAAAGCTCTGTCAGTCTGATTTTGGCGATCGTGAGTGGCGGGCTGGCGGTGTTGGCCGCAATGGCGTAGACACTAAAGCTAATCAACCGACAGGCGAATGCATAAAACAGTACTGCAGTATCTAATTTGACGACAAAGTCGTCTTTATTGTACTAGCTGTATTCTCTTAACATGATAAGGTATATCTTGTTAATTGTGAAGTAATAAGGCGCTTCCTACTTTTTCACAAGGAGCCTAGCTCTTCATATATCTTTATCAGGATAGTCGCAATCTTTCAGAAGTGTAAGCATACATATGGCTATGTTTGCACGCACTCCCGTGTTGCATCAGTGAGCTTTGACGCTCCGTGACGGTGAACGACCGGACAATGTAGACCCATTGTATATATTATATTGCTATTGCTATTAGATCGACGAACAAGGTGCGCACATAATAGGAATGTAAACTTTTTATCGTGCTCGACCGACTTTGTTTAAAAGTAAATAACGAGTTCGCGCGCGAGGTCGTAAGGTTCATGGCAAACAATCCAACGGCCGAGTTACCAATCATCTCAGGCTGTGTCTGCTCGTCGGCAATCTTGTTGCGTGCTTACGAAGCAAAAAATCTACAGCCTAGCCAAAGTACACATTACGCCTAAGATGCTGCCGGCAGATCGCGCAAGCTTGAGTGCGCACCCTTCAAGGTGGTCGGTAAGAATTTTTGCTGTTGACGACCGGTACTGCAACACTTTGTTTACAGTTATTTGTGACTCACTAGCAGTCTATACCACGCTTCATAGCCAAAGATATTGTGACCATCCTAGCAATCTAAGAATATCAATAATCTCAAATACCAGTGAGAGGGATGAGCATGCGAAAAACTCCTTGTTACTTCAAATTGAATCGCGTTCATGCCTCTGAGATTGACAAATTGATGCGACAGTCACACATCAGACAATTGAAAAACATTCCTTTGGGAAACCAATGCCACCAATAATCTATATGCACGTATACGATGCTTCTGATCCAATGGTAGACCACGGTCGATCATACTTTTGGTCATGAATGCCACGAACTCAATAGTATTTGCGTCCAGCATTATTGTACTGAGCTTTTTAATTTTGCTAATGGCGGTCCAAGCTGCTTGCGAGTTCACATGCTCTGCTGCTGTGCCCAACATATGGTGAAAAAAGTGACGCTTACGCGCAAGCATTTAGGATCGATATAATCGTTATTCAGGATATTTCATGGCAACCTTGAGTCCGTAGCCAACAGAATTTGTGTAACAGGGTTACACGAAGGTGTGTATTTTACATACACACCTGCCACACCGATGTGGTGTGGCTGTACCTTGGGTACAAAAGTAGGTGATGTGACCGTGTCGCATCGTGGCAGAGAGCCACGTAATCACTATACTTATTTAAAGTATAGTGACTATGCATGTATAATAATGACAGGCCATAGAGCCAGTAAATAGTGACTAGCACTAAATATAGAGTAGGTGCTTCTATGTTTAGTGTTAGAAGATAAACATAAATATAAATCAGTTTCAAACCTGCTCTGTAAGCCTTACAGCTTAAGCATTCTATTCATTCTAAGGAGTCAGTATCTTTGATACTAGTCTCTCTGAGACTCGGTTATTAATACCGATAGGCACAAGCTTACAAGCTAGCCTAGGAGGGTTAAACACCCTAAGACGTATAAGCTCATTGACCTTGTCTTCCTCTGCACTTAGTGCATACGTAGCTTTGCTACAGTAGTCTGACTAATTCTTCTGCACATAGTGCACAAGTAGCGTGGCTACAGTAGCTCGGCTACACCTGGTAGCACTTGTAGTCAATCCCGCACCTGGGTTTGCGACTACTTCTTTGAATGGACAACGATGAGATGTCAGCACTTTCAGTCAATCCCGCACCTGGGTTTGCGACTACTTCTCTGTGTGAGAATGAACATCGATGAGATGTCAGCGGTTGGCCTGTCACAAGCACAACAGGAAGGGTTGCAGAAGCTGCCACCTATCCTTGGCCGTAAGGGCGTGGAATACCTCATTGCCCAAGGTGAAGAAGAGGTTAGCAAGCGTATTCATAAGCTTGATGAATATAATAAAGCTCTAGTCAAGCATTTAAAGGCACAGACATCTTCCTCAACGCCTTCTCAAATGGCGATTATGGCGCAAAAGTGGTCCGCTGACGAAACTCATACATTTTGAAGTGGACAAGCTCGACGGCAAAGAAGGTGACAACCTTATGCTGTGGTTCCGACAGGTTGGGTCGGCTATGTTCATAGCCGACATCACCTATGAACCGTACCGTGTTGGATTTGCCACGGGTAACTTGGGTGGCTTATACAAACAAAAAGCGCTCACATGCGGTGCATCATTGCAAGATGCTTCCCAATATGGGCCGATCATAAAGTTCAGATGATCCGGCGTTATGCAGCGCCAAACCAAGCACACCGTAATCGGTCACGATTTTTGGGATGTCGCCAAGGTAAGCGTGAGCTTGCGGCACAAGTGCAAGAGCTGAGAACTCTTATTGCCGCCATAGACATAGACCCTATGCCTGAGGCAGTGACCGTCACGGTCGTCATGGAGGGCCTCCGAGTTGGCGTTGCCAGAACGGAAGTCTTCCGGGTGAGCCCGTCCTTGTTCGAGGAAGCTGTTGAAGTGGTATGGAATGCTGAGACCAACTTTAAGACCGCTACGCCTGCCACTTATAACTACTCGTCTGATGGGTATGTCTGTACCCATGAACTGTAGTCAAGTGGAGGATGAAGAAGCCGAGCTTCAAGCTGCGGAGTAGCAAATTGTGCGCAGATGTTATATCTGCAAGAGCACAGGCCATTTGATGGCAAAATTCCCTGCAAGAAAGGCATATTTTGCCTTGAAGGGCCGACGCCTCATGTAAAAACCCTCTTGTTTGCCGCGGGGAAACGACGGAACCCAGTAGGCGAGGGGTGCCCTACTGGGGAAACACTGAGTTCTGTTGAACCTCTAGGAGGTAGAAGTAAACAGATCCCAGCCCCAAAGAGATTCGAACTCTCAAAAACAGAACGAGAATGTAAGCCAAGCTTGCTAGTCGTCGAAGGGACAATTAAGGGCTATGATAAACCATGGATCATTTTGATCGATTCGGGGGCATCTGGCAATTATGTGCGCCGTGCCACCGTGGAAGGTAGTCAGCAGTATGCTGAAGCGCTTGTAGCGCGTGAAAGCGACACAGTCATAGTTCGCTTAGCGACGGGTGCGCGTGTTACAATATTCGAAGTCCCTATGGATTTAAATGTAATGCTCTTAGACTTTAACAGCATGGAACGCTGTCTGGTCTTGGACCTGGATGCGAGGTATGACCTCATACTAGGCATGGCATGGCATGGCCAGAACGCCGTGAGCCATGGATTGATTGGAGGTCGAAGACCTTAGGCGCAACGTGCAATGCTCCTGGTGGACCACTGGAGAGTCATGAACTCACCTCTGCTAGGAAGAAAAAGCGCTTTTGGCGCGGATATTGGACCAATTCGATCAATATGTTGGATGTCGGAATATCCGACTCTGTAGACACTGTAAGTGTCGAGGACAATTGTCTTGGGAGAGGCCCAATGTCGATAATGTGGTTAAGAACCCACTAGATGGCACATCTGACATGTGTCATGAGAATGATGCTACATCATTAAACACCGTGAGTGGTGTTGGTGGCTGCAAGCCAAGATGTCATGAGTACAAGTGACATGAGTGACGAGGAACTGACCCTGGAGGGCCGAGTGAAGTCACAAATGGATGTTGTATTTGAGGATAACGAGGTGCAAGCACCTAGTGACGAGGTACTGGCCCAAGAGGGTCGGGTGAAGTCAAAAATGACGGTTGTTTTTAAGGACAACGAGGTGCGAGCACCTCATGACGAGGTATTGACCCAAGAGGGTGGGGGTGCAGTCAGTAAACGAAGTGGTCTTTGACCTTGAGGTGTGTACACCTGTGGACGCTGATGCGTTGGATGCTGAAAGCATCATGAGTAGCGATGATGATATCGTGAGTGACGGTGATAGCAAACAGCTATATACACTCTTCAATGGTTTGACTGGGGATGTTGAAGAGCCGGTGGCTCTCTCAGCTATACTCGTAGTAAGTGCTATGTTAGAGCTGGACGAGTTGTCCTTTTGCCGAGTTTGGCATTGCCTTAAAGGCAGGCGACATCGCCGAAGTGGTCGTTATACGACCTAAGGAGGAGTTAAAATCTTTATTGATTTTGGATAAAGCAGTTCTTGAAGATACCAATTAGGCGTTGAGAGCGCGTAGTGGATCGCAGATCCTGAAGGACCTTTCAGACCTTTTTTCCTTTACTGATGAAATATGGAGATGTTGTATCCAGAGAACCTCCGAAGAGGTTACCTCCGGATAGAGGTGTACGTCATGAGATTGACTTGGTTCCAGAAGCCAAATACTGTGTGACGCAACAATGGCCGCTGCCACGAGAACAATGTGACGCCATTGACGAGTTCTTTCGTGCAAAGCAGGCGACTGGCATGGTGCGTGAGAGTAAGTCTCCTCACTCTACGCCCACGTTTTGTTTGAGGAAGCCTTATGGGAAGTGGCGGATAGTGCATGCTTACAATAAGCTGAATGCAGCCCCTATCCTGGATTAAACACCGATTCCTCGCAAGGATGTTCTTCAGAACAATATGGTGGGAAGAATGATGTACAGTGCCCTCGACTTAGTCGATGGATATTACCAACTGCTCATGCGAGCTAGTGATATCCCGCTTACAGCGGTCTGCACTCCGAGCGGTACCCGACGTACCCACGAACTTTTGCAATTAATTGGCGGCATCGATTTCATTTTCTTCTCATTTGCTTGCCTCGCAATAAGCGCTTGCACTTGCTTTCAAACCGTCTGTGTTTTTAACACTTGCTCTTTGAGCACCCGTACATTGCACACTCGCTTTTTAAGCATCCTTGTGTTACGACACTCGCTCTTTGAGCATATAGTGCATCGCACTCACGCCAAAGCATTAAGTGTTACGACACTTGCTTATGAGCGTTAAGTGCCAAGCACTTGGTATTACTAATACCCTTTGTGTGTTCACGAACACTTGCTTTCACAGCACTAAGCTCCTAGCACTTGCTTGTAAGCATTACAGTGTTCACAACACTTGCTTTAAGCATTACAGTGTTTAAGAACACTTAATTTTATAAAGCACTCATCCCTATAAAGCTTGCTCCATCATGGATGAAGCAATGCGCCGCTACATCTATGGGGGCTATTAGAGTGACGTTGCCTCTAAGGGTAGCGGTGCCGAGTCTCCTTCAGTTCACGGTACCCCAAGATCATCACGCTCACAGAGCAAGGGATGTCGATCCCAATCTGTGTCTTTCCCTCCAAGGGAGACAACCCCTTTGCGCCAAGTGCCTCCTCTTCCCTCGCGAGAGGGTACAGACGAAGAGGTTAGAACCCTCTTGACGCTGCACAGTGTCGTTAACTTGATGACGAGGCCCGAGCGGCCGCTTTGTCACGGCCCAAACAAACATTTTCACGACGTGACTATGAGTTCGTGCCTCGGGACCCCAATGAGGAAGCTCGACAAGCTGCATCGCAATCTTTGCAAGCCTATATCATTGGATCCCAGGCCCGAACAGCCTGCAAGAATGCAGATAGTGTTGCTCTTCGTGAGTAGTTTCTTACTTCCCAGGAGTTTACGGTGAAATCGTATCAGGAGAGACTGTCACGACAGTCACGTGGTGTGCCCGTGCTCCCACTAAATGGCATACCAGTGGTGCTTGCACCAGGTGATAATTCTGCACACGATGATCACCAGTTCAACCGTTGGGTAGAACGAGCATGTAATCTCTCAAGTTTGTCGAACTTGCGTTTATGCGCTAAAGCGCAAGACGTTTGGTTAGAACATCGTCTACGTTTTGACTTTGCTAAGCTCAAAGCGAAACGTCAATTACCTTCCACATACAGGTCAAAGACTTGGGGGAGCAAGTTTCTGAAGCTGTTGCCAGTACCTCTCAGACGATTGATGTACCGACATCGACTTCTTCTGGAAGTCAGAGGCGAAGCCAGCCTACTGACCCTACTTCCACAGTATCTAGTGCTAGAAAGCGCTCGACATCAGCTGTCGTCGCTTCTCACCGTCATGGTCAAAAGCGTCAACGGCGTCAGGGCAATCCTGCCAGAGGGGTACCTCATACTCTCACGTGTCGTACGACTGGTGGCAACCCCTCCACTTCACCAAGCATTGGGCATGATCCAGGTGACGACGCCGAGCCAAGAGTCGTTCCACGTGGAACTGTTGATGACTCTGGTCATCAATCAACGTCGGAGGAGGTCGATGACCATTGACATCTCATCTCTCTAAGATTGAGCATCGCCTGACGCTCCTGGAGCTTGATGCCCTTGCATCGGTGAGGTCTCACCTGTCATCGCTCGATGACCGTGTCGATCGACACCGTCGGTCTTTTGAGCGTTATCGCTCTGGGACCTCGGATCGATTAACGGCGATTGAGCGTCCTCAAGCCAAACTGCGATGTCAGATCGACCTCCTGGTACGCCTTCAGCGTTCATATACACCCCCAGTGCAGTACTACCCCCTCCTTCGGCCATGGATTCGGGGACAACCCCTCGAAGTCCACCTGGAAGGGTTAAGATATGGCTTTAGCAAGCCCACGTAAAACACAGGACGTGTTCTCATCTTCTTCGGAAGTTCTCGGCGTATAAGCTAAACCTTTTTTTGCCTATGGCCTTGAAAGGTCCAATAAACGTGGTCTGGTCGTAATTTAGTTTTGTATACTGCCGAGAAGGCACGGGTAGGTAAATTCCTAGCGTTTAATAAAACCAAGTCTCCCACTTCGAACTCATGTTCTTTTTTCCTGCCTTTGGCATCCGCATGTTTCTTCTGAACATCCTGGCTTTCAGCCAGAACGTCTTTGACGCGACGAAATAGTCAAAACCCGTTGACAGAAACGCTTCAACCTTCTTGCGCATCGCAACAGGGCTGATATCAGCCAAGCCTTTGGCTATATCTCCCCCCACTAAGCCCTGATGTGGCAGGGGGTAGCGTTAAAGGAACGCTAGGGTTAACCAAACCATTCACACAGAATGGGGTGAAGCCTGTCGAGGCATGCACCGCGTTGTTCAACGCAAACTCTATGAGAGGGAGCATCTTGCTCCATTGCTTGGGTGTTTCTAAGCAAAAATACTGCAAAGCATATCACCAATAACGCGATTGACGCGTTCTGTCTGACCATCAGTCTGCGGATGATCCGCCGTGGACATGTCCAGTCGAGTGCCCAGCACTTTAAAGACTGACGTTCAAAACTTACCCGTAAAACGGGGGTCTCTATCCGAGACGATTGCCACAGGCAATCCGGGTTGTCGAAACACACGATCCATGAACAACTTTGCTGTTCCTTCTTCATCAATAAAGTCCGACACTGCCGCTAAGTGAGCCATCTTGCTCAGTCGGTCAACAAAGACCACAATCCCAGTGTTGCGTGCCGCATCACGCGGTAGACCAAACGCAAAGTCCATACTAATGGACTGCCACAACCCCAAGGGTACAGGCAAACTCGCCAAAGACGCAGCCATACTAGGCGATGTCCTCACCCTATGACACGTTTCACACGTGCGTACATATGTACCAACGCATTTATACAACTTGGGCCACACAATAATGGGTGCTCACCAAGCTGTAGGTCTTTTCACGACCTAAATGACCACCAAGTAAGTAGTGCATCATGAGCCTCATAAGATATCTGGTAGTTGAGGTCCTCATCATGAGGCACTACAACACGAGACTGGTCATCCGACCCTGTACTGTAGTCCAACAGACCATCAGTCAGTGCATAGCGATGTAATCGCGCACGATTACGTGGTGATAGCTTCACCTGAAAGTTTTGAAACTGGCCTGCAAAATGGCAACACATGCCTCATCGTGTGCATACGCCATACGGATATGATCCGTTCCTGACGAACTCACAACATTGAAATGAGCAAGCTCATAGTCAGGTCTACGCGATATCGCGTCATCCAAAACATTCTGTTTTCCGGCTTATACTTCACCTCGAAGTTATACTCCGCGAAAAAGGAGAGCCAACGAGCCATTATCTGCGAGTGATAAGGCGACTGTGTCGCTGTGCGTAGTGACGCATGATCGATATATATCACAAACGGCTTTGAGCCCAACAGGTGTACCCTGAACTTAACAAGGGCATACTTCATCGCAAGTAGCTCCTTGTCATGAACTGTATAGTTCTTCTCTGCAGCTTTCAGCTGACAAGGCTCAAACGCAATGACGTGTTCTCGACCCTCAGAGTCAGCTTGCAAAAGTGTACTGCCAATGGAAAAGTCCAAAGCGTCACATACGACGCTGAACGGGCGATCAGGATCAGGCAGAGCCAGAATTGGCGCCTGAAGGAGACTTTGCTTAATGGCGTCAAAAGCCTCGTGGTGTTCGGTGTTCCAACACCATGCTACATCCTTTTTAAGGAGATTTGACAATGGCCTAGCCACTTCCGTATAGTTGTGGCTATACTTGTGCAAGTAAATTGCCAAACTCAACCCCTTGGAAAGGTCCTTCTGGTTCCTCGGAACCGGCCGATTTACTATGTCTTTGACCGTAACAGGGTCTGCCCGGATTCCTTGCTTCCCAACGAAGCATCCCAAAAAGGGAATATTTTACGCACCGAAGATGCTTTTGTCAATATTGGCATATAACTTATGCATCCTCATGCAACCAAGCACATCTCGCAGGTGCTCGATGAAATTCTCCATATCAGTCTTGCCATTTTCGGCTCGACTATGGACAAAATCGTCAAAGTAAGTCTGTGCATACGCCCTATGGGGCCGATACAACTGCGTCACCAGACGATTAACAATTGCAAGTGCGTTAGATAGCCCTTGGGGCATCACTAACCACTCCCAGAGCATACCGATCGGAGTACTGACCGCTGTAAGCGGGATATCACTAGCTCGCATGAGCAGTCGGTAATATCCATCGACTAAGTCGAGGGCACTGTACATCATTCTTCCCACCATATTGTTCTGAAGAACATCCTTGCGATGAATCGGTGTTTGAGCCGGGATAGGGGCTGCATTCAGCTTATTGTAAGCATGCACTATCCGCCACTTCCCATAAGGCTTCCTCAAACAAAACGTGGGCGTAGAGTGAGGAGACTTACTCTCACGCACCATGCCAGTCGCCTGCTTTGCACGAAAGAACTCGTCAATGGCGTCACATTGTTCTCGTGGCAGCGGCCATTGTTGCGTCACACAGTATTTGGCTTCTGGAACCAAGTCAATCTCATGACGTACACCTCTATCCGGAGGTAACCTCTTCGGAGGTTCTCTGGATACAACATCTCCATATTTCATCAGTAAAGGAAAAAAGGTCTGAAAGGTCCTTCAGGATCTGCGATCCACTACGCGCTCTCAACGCCTAATTGGTATCTTCAAGAACTGCTTTATCCAAAATCAATAAAGATTTTAACTCCTCCTTAGGTCGTATAACGACCACTTCGGCGATGTCGCCTGCCTTTAAGGCAATGCCAAACTCGGCAAAAGGACAACTCGTCCAGCTCTAACATAGCACTTACTACGAGTATAGCTGAGAGAGCCACCGGCTCTTCAACATCCCCAGTCAAACCATTGAAGAGTGTATATAGCTGTTTGCTATCACCGTCACTCACGATATCATCATCGCTACTCATGATGCTTTCAGCATCCAACGCATCAGCGTCCACAGGTGTACACACCTCAAGGTCAAAGACCACTTCGTTTACTGACTGCACCCCACCCTCTTGGGTCAATACCTCGTCATGAGGTGCTCGCACCTCGTTGTCCTTAAAAACAACCGTCATTTTTGACTTCACCCGACCCTCTTGGGCCAGTACCTCGTCACTAGGTGCTTGCACCTCGTTATCCTCAAATACAACATCCATTTGTGACTTCACTCGGCCCTCCAGGGTCAGTTCCTCGTCACTCATGTCACTTGTACTCATGACATCTTGGCTTGCAGCCACCAACACCACTCACGGTGTTTAATGATGTAGCATCATTCTCATGACACATGTCAGATGTGCCATCTAGTGGGTTCTTAACCACATTATCGACATTGGGCCTCTCCCAAGACAATTGTCCTCGACACTTACAGTGTCTACAGAGTCGGATATTCCGACATCCAACATATTGATCGAATTGGTCCAATATCCGCGCCAAAAGCGCTTTTTCTTCCTAGCAGAGGTGAGTTCATGACTCTCCAGTGGTCCACCAGGAGCATTGCACGTTGCGCCTAAGGTCTTCGACCTCCAATCAATCCATGGCTCACGGCGTTCTGGCCATGCCATGCCATGCCTAGTATGAGGTCATACCTCGCATCCAGGTCCAAGACCAGACAGCGTTCCATGCTGTTAAAGTCTAAGAGCATTACATTTAAATCCATAGGGACTTCGAATATTGTAACACGCGCACCCGTCGCTAAGCGAACTATGACTGTGTCGCTTTCACGCGCTACAAGCGCTTCAGCATACTGCTGACTACCTTCCACGGTGGCACGGCGCACATAATTGCCAGATGCCCCCGAATCGATCAAAATGATCCATGGTTTATCATAGCCCTTAATTGTCCCTTCGACGACTAGCAAGCTTGGCTTACATTCTCGTTCTGTTTTTGAGAGTTCGAATCTCTTTGGGGCTGGGATCTGTTTACTTCTACCTCCTAGAGGTTCAACAGAACTCAGTGTTTCCCCAGTAGGGCACCCCTCGCCTACTGGGTTCCGTCGTTTCCCCGCGGCAAACAAGAGGGTTTTTACATGAGGCGTCGGCCCTTCAAGGCAAAATATGCCTTTCTTGCAGGGAATTTTGCCATCAAATGGCCTGTGCTCTTGCAGATATAACATCTGCGCACAATTTGCTACTCCGCAGCTTGAAGCTCGGCTTCTTCATCCTCCACTTGACTACAGTTCATGGGTACAGACATACCCATCAGACGAGTAGTTATAAGTGGCAGGCGTAGCGGTCTTAAAGTTGGTCTCAGCATTCCATACCACTTCAACAGCTTCCTCGAACAAGGACGGGCTCACCCGGAAGACTTCCGTTCTGGCAACGCCAACTCGGAGGCCCTCCATGACGACCGTGACGGTCACTGCCTCAGGCATAGGGTCTATGTCTATGGCGGCAATAAGAGTTCTCAGCTCTTGCACTTGTGCCGCAAGCTCACGCTTACCTTGGCGACATCCCAAAAATCGCGACCGATTACGGTGTGCTTGGTTTGGCGCTGCATAACGCCGGATCATCTGAACTTTATGATCGGCCCATATTGGGAAGCATCTTGCAATGATGCACCGCATGTGAGCGCTTTTTGTTTGTATAAGCCACCCAAGTTACCCGTGGCAAATCCAACACGGTACGGTTCATAGGTGATGTCGGCTATGAACATAGCCGACCCAACCTGTCGGAACCACAGCATAAGGTTGTCACCTTCTTTGCCGTCGAGCTTGTCCACTTCAAAATGTATGAGTTTCGTCAGCGGACCACTTTTGCGCCATAATCGCCATTTGAGAAGGCGTTGAGAAAGATGTCTGTGCCTTTAAATGCTTGACTAGAGCTTTATTATATTCATCAAGCTTATGAATACGCTTGCTAACCTCTTCTTCACCTTGGGCAATGAGGTATTCCACGCCCTTACGGCCAAGGATAGGTGGCAGCTTCTGCAACCCTTCCAGTTGTGCTTGTGGCAGGCCAACCGCTGACATCTCATCGATGTCCATTCTCACACAGAGAAGTAGTCGCAAACCCAGGTGCGGGATTGACTGAAAGTGCTGACATCTCATCGTTGTCCATTCAAAGAAGTAGTCGCAAACCCAGGTGCGGGATTGACTACAAGTGCTACCAGGTGTAGCCGAGCTACTGTAGCCACGCTACTTGTGCACTATGTGCAGAAGAATTAGTCAGACTACTGTAGCAAAGCTACGTATGCACTAAGTGCAGAGGAAGACAAGGTCAAAGAGCTTATACGTCTTAGGGTGTTTAACCCTCCTAAGCTAGCTTAACAAGCTTGTCCCTTTTTGGTCGTTACAACCACGTTTCCAATCGACCAGCATACAAGATACACTCCTTTATACAAGGACTAAGAATCTAGCAACGAATGCTATACAGGGCAGGTTTCGAACCGATTTTTAATGTTTATCTTCGAGCACTACATATTGTTAAGCTACTTTTAAAACGGCAGAGTGTATGATGAGACACGTAAAGCCAATAGTAGTAAAGTACTCCGCAATAGGTTACAAAGAGTTGTGTATTGTACATATACACCTGTACAAGATTGTAATACGCAATATCGTACAACATTTGTAGCAATGTGGTCCTCCTTAAACATAAGACGTCTGTCACAGAGGATGAAAGATATTTGATCTCAGGTATGGAAGATCCAAATCTATGTTTGTTTTCATATCTTACAAGTGAATTGTTCTATTAACCCATTGTTTAAGTGTGATATATCAGGATGTCATCTCTCGATTTGGAGCTGTTAAAAACAATTGGCTTGCAAGATTCACTCTGAACTAGATATAGCAAGTTTGTTTCTTCGTTTACGTGTACTTAGGTACTAAATAAGTGAGTTGTCATGACCTTAACTACTTCTGTATCTGTTATCGCTGCACTAATTGCAGCCATTCCGAAGATAGCGCTCGCTTAATGCTCAAGTTGGTCATCACTGTATATGAAATACCTTGATGGTGTCTGTGTCTGCAATGAAACTAATTGCGACTGAATAACAAATGATTATATAAGGCTTAAAAAGGGACAGGTTGGTATCTTCACGACGTCTCAAGCCGGAGCACGACTTCAATACACAAAGAAAAAGATTCATGCACATCCCGTGCGCAGCACCACCTTTGACGTTAATGTTTCAACGCAATATCAAAGTATCATCGGTTTTGGTGGCGCGTTTACAGATGCGGCTGCTATCAATGTCTACAAGCTATCGTTGAAGCTGCAGAAAACTCTCCTAGATCAGTATTTCTCGGACCATGGTCTACAATAGAGCCTCGGTCGTGTTCCAATTGGATCGAATGATTCCTCAACAAGGGTTTACTCGTACAACGATCTGGAGGGTAATCGTGCTATGGAGAATTTCTCGCTTGATGTGGATAAGGGCCCGAACTCACACAAGATTGAGTTAATTCAACGCGTGTTAAACATGACTTCACGTAGCATCAAATTATTTGCATCGTCGTGGGCTCCCCCCGCATGGATGACAAAACAAAACACCACGATCAATTGCCACCTGAAGGGTAAACCCGGCGATAAGAACTGAAAAGCGTTGGCTTTGTATTACTTCAAGTTTTTCGACGCGTATGAGAAAGAAGGGATCAACTTTTGGGCAATGACTGTGCGGAATGAGCCGAAGAGACAGATGCTATCATTTAACAAGTGGCAAACCTTACGAATTACCCCAGAAGAAGAAAGAGATTTTATTAAGTTTGACCTGGGTCCAACGATGGCGAAGAATTATCCCGACATCAAAAATATAGCAAACGATGACCAAAAGCCAAGCTTATTGACTCGCATAGCGCCACTCCAAGATATCGACTCACTTCAGTATATTAGTGGGGTCGCCGTCCACGGTATCACAACGTGGATTTCATCTTTGGTATGGATGGTGACTTTGGCAAACTGAAGGAGTTTCAGGATCCTTTTCGATTCTCTTCATTCTACCTACCGAAGCATGTGAAGGGTACTTGCTCAATCCATTGGGTACAGGCAGAGGACCCAAGCTTACAAATGCTGACAAAATCTGGACTCGCGGGGAGAACTATGGTCGCGATATTATCGGTGACCTGAACAATTATGCAGCAGGTTGGACAGACTGAAATTTGGTGTTAGAGATAAATGGAGGTCCGAACTGGGCGGAGAACATGGTGGATGCGCCAATTCTTGTCGATGCCTCGAACGGAGCTGAGTTCTACAAGCAACCAATCTACTATTTCTTGGGGCACTTTTCCAAGTTTGTGCCAGCAGGTTCGCAACGCATTAAATTGTCCTTAGCTGCACACGCGAAGAGTAAGTTGCAGAGCTGCGCGCTCGTCACTCCAGAAAATTAGGTCGTTATCCAGTTTCTAAATATCTTTGGGGCTGAAGAGTCTGTGCATGTGAAGCAAGCCAGATGCACAGACATTCTTAGTCGTTGTGCCGTTGCACTCTATAGTGACAGTCATCTTGCCACGGTCTACAAACACAACTGTCCTGAAATAATCCTAGCTATCAATGAGATTGATAACATGAGGAATCAAATCGCAGTCTACACATTTTTTAAAACCTGCGCGTAAGATTGAAGTCAATGCGTCAGCGCCGGGGTTTATCGTAAGCTTGAATGCTTTTCGCCTTGGGACAAAGTGTTTGATACAGGTACAACTGCTTAGCCTTGTAGTCGTGCACCATTGAGACTTTCGTGTCATTTTAGGCGATAAGTATTGAGGAGCAATCTATTTTATCTGTTGTGAGCTATCATGCACGTAGGCGAGATACGCAAATGGCCTTGAGTGCGATGAGGTAATTCATGTTCCTATGCACACTATTAGCAAAGAGGGGAGGCTGAAGCAACTTATGCTCTCTGGATTTTTGGACCCACGTGCAGGCTCGATCAATGCTGCAGCTCCGGCCGATTTTCAGGCCCAGAGATCTGTTTGACTGCTTCGCGCTCTAAAACTCGCGAGCCAATACCGAACTTTGCAACAATGTCTGGTCAAAGTTAGCCGTGTGGAATGAGAATAGACTCAAGGCGCGCTTGCGCCTAGGTACTTCGTCGTCACAATTGCGGTACTGATATGTTAGATCGGGCGTCGCTGAAAAGCGTCGGTACTCCAGTCCTTCGCTAACGTCGCTATTGTTATTCTCTGGCAGCGCAGTGCGATTTATGGCCAATGAACACAGACTGCAAATTGTAAGCTTCATCTTGCCCACCACTGGAATGTCTGCATTAATAGTGAGCTTGCATCGACCGCAGATGACCTGCAAACAAAAGGACGCGACAGAAACATAGTCATATCATCAGTGCGCCGTATTAACACACTCTCACCTACCAGCACCACGAAGTAGACAACGGACAACAAGCTTGTAAAACAAGGTTACCCTCTATGTCTACTTGATCCGTTGTCTAGACTCCGCAGACGCCGTTTTTCGAATATTTCGCACCTCACCACACTTCTGGCAGTTGTACCTCCTCTTAAAGGTGCCAATATCATCCACGCACACAAAGCACGTCTTGACTTTGCCTGGCGTCATCAATTGGCTTCGACGTGCAAATGTTTGATTCGCCATACGCTTCATATCAAGGTATCTTTTTAAATACTCCAAGCTCATGAGTCGTCGTTTCAGTCCCTTGGCTGCCACCCATTGTGGCACATTGCCCTTGAGATCTGCATACACAGCTTGTACAATATCCAGTGTCTTCCGGTCGTGTTTGTTCTCAACAAACACAGAACCCGAACGGTACAAACTACCTCGGACGAACCCGTGCGATTTTTCCATGTTTGGACAACTCTTAATCTTAACGGAATGTAGACAGCGAGCAAAGCCTTGACGGCCGTCGGGTAGAGTAAAACGGCGTTGGATTTCCAGGTAGCAATAGTCTCGATTGCGTACCATGATATAGGGAGATCGTACAGCTGACCAGCGAATTCCAATAAACACTGTACTATTTTCCGGTTGATACTGCTGGATCTCATAGAGTACAACTGAATGTAGAATATCAGGAGATAATTTCTTTTCCAATTGTATGTTAGGCTGAGCTATATCAACGTCATAAAGATCCATGATCTCTTCGACACTAGCTTCAACTTGAGTAATTCCTCGAAAGTAGTACACTCCATTTCCACTCTTTGTTTTCGTACCAGATTTAATTTGAACCTTTTCAACACGTATACTATTGATTTGCTCTGTATATTCCCATTGTAGACCTTCTTGAAATTCATCATGATCCATATCGCTCTCAAAACTTGAGCCAGTACTTTCAATACTGGTTTTAAATGCCTCACCAGCAGAATAATAGAGCAACTCATCACATGCACGGTTCGCCTCGTGTGTAATTTGCTCCTTGCGAGTTTCTGATAGAGGTGGACAATGAAATTTTTTCCATTTAGGCTGTTTAGACTTCATTCAGATTGGCAACAAGTCAATAAGTGATGAGTGATACTTCAGTGTTTCGGTCTCGACAGATGTTTATGAATTGCTTTGTATGATAAGAACTGATTTTTCACTGCATTTTAATATGAAAGTAAACAAAGAGGCAACCCGACTAAAAGTAACATTAACTAATTACACAATATGGTACTTGGTGTATGTATAAACAAGGCACATGCAGAAGGAATTAAAGGATTTGCTGTTTTGCGCGACTTTATTTCGTGAAGTTACTTCACACACCAAACAATAAAGCCAGCCACAGACTTTTCTTGTGAATCGACTATGTACATGCTCACCCCGAAATGTTGTCAATGTGTTTTCTAGGACAATCTAGTCGTCAGTCCATCGTTAGCAAACTTCACATTCAATATGCCAAAGCAAGATTGATGACCCACTTTCAAGACGGATCGCCGCACTTGCAAAATGTGTTAACTGCTTTGTCCTTAACGCCAAGAAAAGTACTGAAGCTTATAATAACTTTGGTGCTGACGCTTTAACTTTGACCTTTCGACTCTTACAATAGACTTGAAGGTGCGTTACCATTATGCAAAAGCAATGAATTGTTTATGAACGCATTGCCAAACCCGCTGGTAGAAAAATCACGACACCTTGATCAAAGAGGCCGATGGTTGCAACGACGCTTCGATACGAAGGTGAGCACACCGAGGTTAGCTCCACTGAAAAATAACCTGGCATGGACTCCACATCACTCAGAAACGTGTACTTTGAGATCTTGGGATGACAAACAAGTAATTATTTTGGTCCTCCTTGCCTAAAGTATTAATACAATGCGCATCTGATGCTATCAGTTGTTTAAGCGGAATGATGTAGAATTTGTGATAGTAGCTAATGCGATGGCAAGCAGCCATTTTGTAGTCGTAACACCATTAGCATGAAGCACAAAAACCATCATGCTTTCGTGATATATATTCGGAGCGGCTAGAATAAGCAGATGTTTGACGCTGACTCTAGTAAGTAGTGCTGGAACAGTACTACTTCAAGACGGCTTTGTAATATGCAGTGGGGCCACGTTTCCATCGGCTCAATAGACCAAGCGTCTACTCTAACAGAACAAGATGAGATGAAGCATTATTCTATGACACGTCTTTGTCTTATCATTAGCTTTCTTTAGTTAACGCCCACTATAAGCTCACTACGTGATTCTTCAGCTGTCCACCTCTTTTGGTGGATAACGACGTGAACAAACGACCACAAAGAGCACCCTAACAAAAAGTACTGGATGGCGCTGTGCTTGACGCTTTTCATCCATTTTAATATGAAAGATGATTTGATTATAGTATACTTTATAAAGTCCGACACTGTAAAAAGTGATCTCAAAAAGACGCATTTGACTACGAAATGACGCAACACAGCATCGCTCGCGTCTACGGCATTATGCAAGAGTTGCAGCAAATGCGCGAGAAAACTTGCAAGCTATCGGCAAAGAATTCTGAGCTAGCAAAAGCGCTGGTAAGTTGCCATCAAGCAACGCCGATTACGTCTTCTTACATTTGCTTGGTGTTTTGTGGCAGACTACGACCAAACAGGAGCTTACAAAAGGTCAGCACTATCTGCGTCACGTTTGTGTACTGACAGTATGTATGCTAACCTCAAATTTCTCTGCAGCTCGGGAAGCACAGAGTGCTGTGTTTACGAATAAAGGTTTGCCCTGATCGCGTTAGGCTCGGCACCTAAATGCCGTGTTCTTGAATGTTTGAATGTTTTGTACCTTAGTTCTGGAGTGGATGGAGGCACGACACAGACCTGTGGAAGGTAAGATATAGATTGCAACAAAGAGAGCGTTAATGTGGCTTATACGTCTTTTTTGCAGTGCAACATCAAGCTATTCAATGCAGTTTCGAGGAATATGATCGAATACACCTTCACACGTATGCATCCAAAATGAACGCGCAGCTTGAGCGGGACCCACCACTACCGCCCTGTCATAGTAGCGGTCAAATGCAGAACCTTTGTGTGGTAATGCCGAGCACGCTTTTTTATTGTTCACAACTGATGACGCTGACACTTTATTACATGGGTTTACGATTAGCGTTCGTCTTCTGCTGTCAAATCTATGATGCTTCAGGTAGATTCCATTGAGTTTGAAAAGAACCAAGCTACAGACACAGTTGACTGTTTTGTAAGCTGTGGTTGCTTCGATTGCTCTGGTGTGATACTTATGTGTTTGTTGTTCAACGATGCTTTCCAGACTGAAGACGGTAAAAACGTGGCGGGAAGCGAGACGAAGGACAACGGTATAATGCCTGAGCTTATTGCAGACTCTAGATATAGCACTGTTGACGATGTTGACATTTCTTGGATTGATGATTAAGGCAAGCAACTTCGACGCACCCTTTCGTCGTCTCCTGGTGACTTGATGCAAACAAATACGCAGGTACGCTCTTTTTTTGTGATAGTGATAGCTTGTTCGGTGAACAAACTCACTTGTTGTGTGCTTATACAGGCTGGTGTAGTGAAGCGATTGCGCCAGCGGGATGCTAGTGTGTCGTACGTCGAGCCTAAGTTGAATACGAAACTACGGCGGGTTTGTTTCTAGCACAATTGTCCAATGCTTGACTTCTTCTCGAACATTAACCCGTTTGGTGCGCGCCAGGGTGATTATTATGGCTTAGGCAAGCGGACAAACCAAACAAAACACACTCGACGTATAGCGAAACGCCGCGTGGTGTCCGGGTTACGCCGTACAAATGCGGGCTTCGGCCAGCAATTTAGCCCCTTTCGTAGCCGTACAACCGGGAGATCCGTTCAGCGTATCTCGTATGCAGAGCCTAAGCTCAACACTAAGCTTCGCCAGGTATGAAATGATATTGCATCGTATCGAACGACTGAATCTAAATCACGCGTCGTGTTGGCACTTTGATAGGGCGACAAGTTTACTTTTACAACGTGACATCGTTGCTTGGAGACGTTCATGTTTAAGCTGAACCACATAATAATCAAATCATTGTGCATTAGCGTGCAAATATCTCGTTACTGATTGGCGAAGCGTCAACTTTGTAGCTAAAAAGACGAGAGAATATGACTTCTACAACGACTCAACATACGCCTTAGCAAAGAAACATCTCGATTAGAACACAACACAACACCACAACAAAACAAAAAGCAGCAACAATCACCAACACATTTGTTTCTTTGTCTTGTCTCCCTTGACGTATAACGATAAAAGGGCATATGGGGTGCGCAAATTCCAAGCTAGTAAGTATTTTGACACGTCTTATCTGATACCACTGCCGTAATAACCATTTCTTTCCTGCAGGATGTGGTAAATGGGAATGCGCATGTGGACAATAATGGCGAGAAACAGACGACGGTGAACGGTAAATCCGCGCCGGCTGCTGTAGATTTTAATAGCTTTGAAGAGCAATATACTCTCGGCAAAGTTATTGGGTCTGGTACATTCTCCGTTGTGCGCATTGCCGTCCACAAGCCAACAAATCAACGCTACGCCATCAAGTGCATTAAACGTGATGGCCTCGTTGCGGAGGATATTGAGGCTTTGACGACAGAAGTTGCTATCTTGAAACAGGTAAATTGCTGCAGTCTTTTATGTTTTGGAATTTAAAGTGGTGGTAAAACGCTGACTTGAGTTTGCTTTCAAACGCAGATCAACCATCCAAACATAATGATTCTACATGATTTTTTCGTCGAGGACGAATTCTATTACCTTGTGACAGAGTTCATGGAGGGTGGCGAGCTATTTGATCGAATTGTTGAGAAGGTTGATTGTTGAGTTTACAACAATCTCGACTGTTTGTGAAATTGTTTACTGAACGGCTACCTGTTGTGTTTTTCTTAGTCATACTACAACGAGAGAGAAGCACGCGATCTAATGAAGCTACTTATGGAGGCAATTAAGTACTGTCATGATGCCAATATCGTGCATCGTGACTTGAAGCCGGAAAATCTCTTGCTAACCAGCAAGGATGATGATGCATCCATTAAACTGGCTGACTTTGGTTTTGCAAAGAGAATTGAGTTTGACAGCGAGGGTCTCGTCACAGCTTGCGGTACACCTGGATATGTCGCGCCGGAGATTCTAGAAGGTAAGCCTTATGGCAAGACGGTAGACATATGGAGTATCGGCGTCATCACGTACATTTTGTTGTGTGGTTATCCACCATTTCACGATGACAACCACAATTCTCTATTTAAGAAGATTAAGAACGGTAAGTTCCAGTTTGACTCGCCGTATTGGGACCACGTATCAGACGATGCGAAGGATCTCATCTCACAAATGCTTGTCGTGGATCCAGAAAAACGGTGCGTTTAGATGATTAACTGTTTGTTCTTTTGCATGAAATTGACCATATTTTGTCCACATTTGATCTGTAGCGCAACGATAGACCAGCTACTTGCACATCGATGGGTTACGGGCACAGAAGTGGCGACAGTGCAGCTCACAAGCGCTTTGGAGGAGCTGCGCCGCTTTAACGCACGCAGGAAGTTCAAGGCCGCTGTTAGTACTGTTTCTACATCTGTCGGGTTCAGCAAGAAGTACAGCAAGTTAGATAGTCGCATGCAGTTGACTCTAAACCAGGCCCCAAATGTCGTCAACCTTGGAAGTGTGTCTGAGACGTTACCAGACACGGTCGATCTTGACAAAGCTATTTAGTGGACCACATCAATAGCTACGGACTTGATCATGATCATGATCGATTGTTTCATCCAATCAATGGATCAACAAGTCAATTTTTGATCAATGAAATGAGGTGGTGTCAAGGCCCGCAAGCGCAAGATCGTACGCTACTTTGCACCATTTGAACAATGAAGCACTAGCAATACAGGAATGTCGCTATTTTGTACTTAAGTTGACGCGCATGATTTTAATATTCATATTGCCGTCCTGCATCGTTTTGTGCACGCACCACTGGTTCATACATACGCTTGTATTCCTAGTGGTAGTTTAGAGTTTAATGGAGTTGGCGTTGGTAAAAACATTGATATATAGTCCAGTGATGTCAATGCTGTTGTATAGTACCGTTATTTAGTGTTATTATGGCCTAAAGGACTAAAAATGCGTTGGGCCTACTGGAAAGGGGTGATTGCTTTATAGACGAGAAGCAGAACTGCAACAATTGAGATGTAATGTTTCTGGTCTTGTCATGAGGTGGAGCTTATTGGCTAGGTGGAATACCAATATAAATTTAGGATCCTGGGTTACGACGCTCGCAAGATTAAAGAATTGGTGATGGTCATCGTCCACGGTCACTGAACGCAGACGAAATCAAACATCATTTTTGCAACAAATGTATCCTCTGCTGCTGCCATTTGTGCTAGCATATGTGGCGTTTCTCGCGTTTCTTGTGCAAACCAAGCATGAGAAGGTCGTGCTGCATACTTGGACTTTCTACTTGCTGTCAATTGGCACCGGGCTTGTCGTGCTGCGCTACTTTGAGCTGTATCTTGTCGATTTACCTCAAGTGCTGGCGTTTCGTGAGCATCCAGAGGTGATGCAATTACGCATTGGCATTCTGTTCAATTGACGCATGTGATGGGCTAACTTTCGTCCCTGTTTGTCATGCTTAGTTTGTAACGGAGGGGCTCTTATCTTGCTGAAACCATTCCAGTTGCACGCGCAATATCTTCCTACACGGCAGCTGGACGTGGCCACATCGTTCAAGTTATGTAGGAAGCTAACGGTGTTGACAGTTAATGCACAATTAGTATTATCATTATCATTATAATTGACTGGCATTCTTACCTAAAGTCAATGCAAATGCAGACACGTTTGACCCTGCAGTATTTGCTTGTTATTGTCCTATTCATTAAAACCAGTCCAGTTTTCTAGTATTTTGTCAATGCAATGCTATCATCAGTGGTTCGGCAGCTCCCGTACGAAGCGCTTGATCCAGAATGGGAAGCACACGAGTTTCAAAAATTCCGGACAATTACTGGCACCTCTCAGCAGCAGGTTCCATATGGCGCGTATTTGTTTGGCAGGCTGCTGCAGTCGGATCTGCACCAAAGTTGTCGACCGGCATTGCCCCCGGACATCCATAAACTCAATGGCTTTACCATCGAAGGCATGTGTATCTTACAGGTAGTGGACGTAGCAAATATTGGTGCCAATAGCGAACATCGTACGGAGTTTTCGCCTGCTGGACCAACACGCACACTAAAACTGGGCCTTACAGACGGGCATCAATTAGTGTTTGGCTTTGAATTCTCTTCGCTGCCGCAGTTTAGTGTTAACATACGACGTGGTACCAAACTTGTCGTGGAGAATGTACCTGTAAGGCATGGACTACTCCTGTTGGCACCCGACAATTGTCAGCTATTAGAGGTATCGTTCGACCATTCGCGGCGCGGTAATGGACATGTTCAACAACAAGCAGAATCAGAGGAAGTGGATGCTGGAGTGTACTCTGCAGCCCTTGTGACTTCGCAATTTCACATTTCACAACACCAAATGCCCCCAAGTCCACGAGCAAGTACGCAACAGGCTGCTAAATTGCCGGTCACGACGACTAGAGCACCCGACAGTACTTCTCGGGCACAAATGGAAATCACAAATGTAACTACACCGTCAGGGCTAGCACCTTTGCGTCACATGAACACGAGTAAGAGCAACGTAGCTGCCAGCACTGTACCTAGTGCTTCCGATCCCCCCGTATTTGTAGATGAACATCTATCAGATGAAGATATGGATAGCGATACTACCGACCCAATGGTACAACATCTTTTCTACAGCCCAAAGACTCTTCGGCAGCTTGATATAAAGACTGCACAAGTTGATAGTGGGAAGGTTTCCACCACAAAACGGCCTCGGTCGCCGTCATTGGAGCAAGAAGTGAAAGCTGGACCTCCTTTACAGCAAAATTCAACTCGATGTATCGGCGCAACGGGTGGTGTGTTTGCACATGATATGAGCTTTTCCCTGTTGGATCGAGCTACAACAACAGCTACCACATGTGCACCGCTGGATCCAGCGCAACCATTTCAGTATTTTAAAGCAAGACTGTCCACGCTATCCAAACAATCAACATCATTTCAAATTCGCGCGTGCATTAAGTCTGTCGTGGGGTTTCAATTCAACACTGGCCGATACCAGCTACGAGTTCTGGTGGAGGATTGCACTGAAACGAATGAAGCGGACGTGGCCGAAGACTTTGTAACGCGACTCATGGGTGTATCCTGCTCTGAATTCCTGCAAACCATGCAAACAAAGATGCAAGTTGCGCACGGATGGGCGGCGACAATGCAGTTCGCACTCATGAACCTCGAAGGAGTCATGACGTTTGAGTCTAGGGAAGCAACACCAACGCTGAAAACATCGCCGCTATTGCTACTCAATTGTCGCGATTTCCAGGTGGCTGATACTCGCCAGCTGCTGCAGCGAGTAAAAGCTTCGCAGACTAATGCACCTCGATTATGAGGTCTATTATATGTTTAAGCACTAAGCATTGCTTTACGTACGAGCAAATCAGTTTACAGTGTTTCTTTGCATGCCAGCTGAAAGAATATGTTTACATCCTCCGTTGCGTTATCTCCAACGGATAGATCACGCGGGATACCAATCAAAACATAATTTTTGGGAGTGGCTGTCGGCGGGTGCATGATAAACATGAATGTATCGAACTGGGCTTCCTCGGCTAACATATTGCGATCACTCTCAAGAAAGGTCTTGCAACGTCGGCGTCTGCGGTTGATATCCGTCTGTGCTACGGCAGCAATGCTCCAATGCCCAAAGTCAGCAGCTTTCGCCAGTACTTCATACTCAGCGCGTGAGAGATGAGCAGAAAGTGTAGCAGAACGAGGGTAGACCAACTTGCTTGATTTAATCTTGCCGACGCAACATGGGGCCAGCACGTACGCAGCCCGCTCCACGAGACATTTCTGCATCACCATGTCGGTGGCCTCACCACAAGCGTGCAGGGCAATGCCCACGTCAAAAGGTTTGAAGTAGTCGTTAACAAACCCACAGGAAATCTCCACGTTTGTCAAGTGGGCGGCAGCAATCCGTTTCTTGGCTGCGAAGTAGAGAACTCAGCACACATCAGTTTCTTCCGCACAGCAACAAAACTCAGCTTCGAGTTGAATTGCTTCGTCATACCGATAGCAAGAGAATGCTCTTTCTTCTCAAGTAGAACGAATGTACACTGTGGAAAAAGACAAGCAAGCGGCAGTGCCACGTATCCAGAACCTGCACAAAACTCAACAATCACATCGCCTGGTCTATATGAATGTAAGATGAACGTTGCCCAAGTGTCAGCCCTCTACATACTATCACAAGAGTTTCAGTGACGCACCTCAGTATGGTTTGTAGAAAGACTGCTAGATTGTCCACTTGTTGCCGCTTGTTTCTTGCTCGCTCTATCGGTAGTTTGCCATTGCGTGGGAGAATTCCGTCGGGTAGGTCATCCCAAGGAATCCCCTTTGCTATCTCATTTGGAGACGCTTTTGATGTGTGCAAACATCTAAGTGGATTGCAGTGGTATTTGGTCGAATTGCGGCTAAATGAAGTGCTTTCGACACACTCGAGCAGTTCTTCGAACCAAAGCTGCGAGTTCTTGGGCTTCCGCAGAGCCTTTTTGCGCAGTTTGCAAAAGCTTCGCTGTTTTTTCGATGATATTGCGCAATCCACAGCTGTAGAAGCAACCGAAGCAACAGAATCATCAATGATGCCATTCAGAGACGTCCATCTGACGTCATCCCATGTACCCCATGTTAATGTTGGTAGGACACTGTTCATGATTGTGCTAGGTCACCAGGATTAGGCGCTAGTAGGTAGTACCCAAAATTAGTGACTTAGGAATGATTATTTTGGGTGCTCGAAGCAACCAATAATTGGTGTTACATGAAATTAATTTGATCCAGTACATTTTTAGTAATCGCTTAACTTGGTCTGCAAAGCGTTCAAACGGCCTTTGTTTCAATACGAATGATCACAATGAAGAGATGACTTTACAATGAGTCGCAACAATGAGTCGCATTTACAGGTATCATAACGACAAATCTATTATATCACTAGAAAGAATGAGTATGTTCTTGTTCTCAAAAAGATCGAATTTAAGCTTAAATAATCTAACCGATTCGGCTCCGTATATTGCGTGTTTGAGTGCGTCAGCGTGTTTAATTCGATTGGGTCATACGTATGCGAAGCACCCTGCGTCTACGCTTCGTGTAAATGCATTTGCATGTATTCCTATAGTATCTGTGATCACTAGATACTGATAAGCAAGAGGATTGAAATGGGTGTGCTTAGCTAAGCAAATAAGGTGGTAAATCCATCGTAAGCTGATTATTTCAGACGAAATGCCTCGAGGTCTGTGAGCATGTGAGTTGGCTCGTAGCACGTATTTAATTGGCTAAGATCTAACCATGTAGCATAGCGATTGGCTAGAAACTTGATGCGTTAGGTCCACCAGCAAGGTAATGGCTTAAGGTTTTTTACTTCTGGGTTCTATCTAATTCCCGAGGTTTTTAATCACAAGAAATCAGCGCAATACCAGTCATTCTACAATTTGCTTGACGGCGTTTACATTCATTCTGCTTGAACCACCTTTTTTTTCACTTGTCACAAAATGACACAGACGACTTCTACCTCAAAAGACCGGACTTTTCTATTTACGTCGGAGTCTGTGAATGAGGGCCACCCTGATAAACTTTGTGATCAGATTTCGGATGCTGTACTAGATGCCTGTGTGTCAGAGGATCCGAATTCTCGCGTAGCTTGCGAGACATGTGCCAAGACGGGTATGGTGATGATATTTGGTGAGATTAGTACAAAAGCAATTGTCAATTATGAAAAAGTCATTCGTGATACAATTAAAGAGATTGGATACGACGATCCTGCAAAAGGTCTTGACTATAAGACGGTTAATGTTATTGTTGCCATTGAACAACAGTCACCTGACATTGCTCAGTCAGTTGACTCTGTTACGGATGAAGATGTTGGCGCTGGCGACCAGGGCATCATGTTTGGCTACGCTTCAGACGAGACGCCAGAACTCATGCCTCTGTCGCACGTGCTTGCCACTAAATTAGGCTCTAAGCTTACGGATGTGCGCAAGAATGGTACCCTTGACTGGATTCGTCCTGATGGCAAGACCCAAGTGACGGTGGAGTACAAGCAGGAAGACGGTCGTATGGTCCCGCAGCGTGTGCACACGGTTGTTATTTCAACTCAGCATAACGATGATGTCACGAACGAGCAAATTGCTGCTGATCTTATGAAGCACGTGATTCAGACTGTTATTCCTGAAAAGTATCTGGATGATAAGACTGTATATCACCTGAATCCATCTGGACGCTTTGTGATTGGTGGTCCGCATGGTGATGCTGGTTTAACTGGCCGCAAGATTATCATTGACACCTACGGCGGCTGGGGTGCCCATGGTGGAGGTGCTTTTTCTGGCAAGGATACGACAAAGGTTGATCGCTCGGCTGCTTATGCTGCTCGTTGGGTTGCCAAGTCTGTGGTAGCCAAAGGCCTTGCCCACCGCCTCCTTGTGCAGCTTTCGTACGCGATTGGTGTACCTTACCCGCTGTCGATCCACGTTGACTCGTATGGCACGGTAAAGGAGGGTTTGTCAGACGGCGAACTGGTGGAGATCATTAAGAAGAACTTTGATCTACGTCCGGGAATGATCCAAAAGACGTTGCAGCTGAAGCGCCCTATCATGCAAAAGACTGCTGCTTATGGCCACTTCGGTCGCGAGGACGGGGACTTTACGTGGGAAACAGTGATGGAGCTCGAGCTGTAGAGTGTCGGGAGCAGGCAATATGCTTGCTATCAGCTGCATATTACTGCCTGCACTTAGTCGCTACGAGATCACTCCGCCGTCTACTTTCCAGCGATGGAGAGTGGGGTGCAATCGGCGCTGTCTGTCCCTGCGCATCCGCCTATAAGTGTGCACGTTTGACATTTTCTGTCTACCGTCCATTCTTTGAGTGGTTTATTTGTAGTGGATACGAACAGTTGCCCATTCCGCCATCACACGTTTAGCTTTGTCGACAGCTTAGGAATAGAGTTAACGACGAAATGATATAGGTCAGTGCTCTATGTTTTGTAGCGTCTCTATGAATGAACATATGCAGCGCAATAGAAGCTTTACTTGTCAAGTCTTTGTGGATGAATCACGTCAGTGAACACGTATCAAGTGCATCAGATTGTGATGTCAGAACTATGTGCATCTTATTGTAACACATTCCTCGCTTCTCTTTTCATGTTGCACCCATTCGCATGGTGAAAATAGTTTTCAGTATTTATAAACTATTCTCACCATGCGAATGGGTGATTTCAGTATCTATAAACTCAATAGACGACGCTGACGCATAGAGATGGCTGTCAAAGCAGCAAGTTTATCACTATAATCAAGCAAATGATTAAGCTCAACGCTGATCTAGTGATAGCTTACTTGATAACGCTCCTGTCATCAGCTTGGGCGATATTTAATCCGCTGCACTTCCATAATATGAACTCACTGTCGCTGCCACTTGTGCCCGGCCTGGATTGTTCCATTCATCTCGGTGGTAAGCCGCGGTTATGAGCGATCTACGATCTTGTGTGTGTATCGATCTAAAAAATGATATCTGTAGCTACAACACAGCATGACATACAAGGTGTCGACGATGCACATTAAGCAGCTGCCACAAAATACTCTCCTACTCATCGAGCTCTGCGGCTCGGCAATCAATCAGTAGAGTGTGCTATCTGCTAGGTAAACGCCTAGCAGCAGCTTGCACCTGATCGAGCGGAAGAGCCGTAAACAGAAAAAAATGTAGCATCTCCTCAAACGCGTTCAGCCTTTCGATGTCTCGTGTTCGTTCTCTTGATTCGCACAATGACTCATTGACACAATGATTCCACTGTCACCAACCCATGCCAGAGTGGTCTTGCGTCTGGCAACTTTGTCGCACGTGCAATGTAAGGCTGTCCGTCTCATGCGTTTTTGTTTTTCTTGACCAATAGTGGCGGCGTATGTAGCCACATGCGGTGACTATCAACAAGCCTCAGCTATTGTAAAATACTTACAATGGAAGAAGCTTAAAGTGTTAAGAGCTCAGCTCTTTCATAATACGTGCTTCTTGGCCATTTTAAACGCGACTTCAATGCAAAACTTCGCGCACAACAAGATGTCTCATACTAGTTGTTTCGATTTCGGCGCCACCTCGCGGTCCCGGCAAGCACGACACGTGCTTATCCCACTATATGACGATAGAGACAACCGCGACCGGCACGAGGAACAGTGTGATCGCAACGGTTCATGTACACGATAGCTCGCTCAATGTACAAAGTTAGCACATGTCTGAGTCTTCATCTTCCACCATCTCTAGTGAACTGGTCTCTCGAACATACCCATTTGCAGAATATCGCGACTGCGGAGACTTGCGCGAGCTTCGAGCTACTCTGCAATTCTCAGCAATCGTCTTGTTCTCAGCCATATTTGTCGCGACTGAAGCCAAATTTACCTGGTGTGTAGTACTCTGACGTCGATACTTGCGTCTAGATTTTTGGGCTGTGTCAGACCTGTGTGGCGTAAATCGACTGCTCTTCAGTTGCGTCTGACGAGGCTCACTCCTGCTTAATGTTGCATCATTCGCATCTTCTGAGTTATTCGCTACGCTTGCCTCGATAGTTGATTGTAAATCATCCGTGGTAGGCAGAACGAGACTTTGTCGTCTTTCTCGTGCGCGTTTTCGCTTTCCTGATCGACACAATACAAACATCATAATATTAACAAAAGCATAGAGTAAGCATTTGCATGATGGTATGTAGATACCTGCAATGCCTGTTTTTGGCTGCGACTGGTCTGCAAAATCACCTTGTCCAGCTTGAATTGCGCGTTTGCCAGACACTAGATCAAATGTGGTACCCCACCTGTGCCATACGTTCTCCCGACAACTATCCACTGCAGCTCGAAATGCCATATCCTCATTTCTGTACCTTTGAATATCCGATAGTACATGTTTTGCGCCGGACGAGAAGAAATCTTTGCCAATAATGCAGCTTGGGACGATATTAATTCCAAAAGTTGCTGTTAAAAATAGCTTTGCACCCTCGTCGGGTTCCAATACTGCTAATGGTGCGGGCAAGCCATTTTCGGCTATTTTGTCGCCTTGTGTCGCTTTTTCTTGGCTAGGAAATAGGTGAAGCACTGGATTCACCTCGTGCGCCTTAACGTACTTCAGGTACCGCTCCTCATACGTCCGTGACGGGATCTGAACACCTGTGACGGTGTCTGTATACTTAAACAATCCCTTTTTGTTGCAAAAATGTTTTGCCTTGGTATGCGTTTCACGCTGAGAGTCTGCATCGCTCCACTCTTGGTTCATTCGATGTAAAAAGCACGTAAGGTCTTCCATACTTTTCCGACGGTACTCTGCATCAGCTGCAAACTTAGGATTCGCTTTTGTCATGGGTCCTAAGTAATATCCGGTATCCGCATACACTTGTTTGGCAATTTCAAGGCCTTCCTGACTTTTATCGTCCAGCTTAGTATACCTCCTTACGAGACGCCGAAGCTCTTGTTTTTTCTGCCGTGCGGAAGTTGTCGTAACTTTTGCTTCATCTAACGCTGTATCACTCATGTGTTTCTTGAGCGTTTCCAAGAACGTATCCCGATGCGTCTCGTGTGCAAAAGACCCTGTAACCACAAAAGGTTCGTCGTGTCAACACAATGCTGTCAGACGTCTTCATTTCGTCAACATCATCATATTATGAGCCTACCTGGCATAAATGTCAATTCAAGTTGATTGCCATGCATTAATTGAATTTCCACACCTTCAAACTTGTTTTGCACTGCAATTGGCACCACATCCAGCACTTTTTCAATGGTAAAAAACAATGCACCCGTCAATTTGCTCTTCTCGTGTCTTTCCAGTGCGTTTGAGTCGCTCTGCATCGTCTGAAGCCAGATAATCCCACTGTCATCATCGATAGACGTCACACCGATCGTCCCTAGACTGTCAGCAATTTCCACACCATTAAATTTGGCAGCTACATGCTGATACATGACCCAACGTTTCTTCTCCTTCTCCTCCTCTTGTTGTTGTTGTTGTTGTTGATAGAAACGTGTTAGTACATGATGTGACATGTCATACTGACTCAATTGCTCCTTTATTTGCGACGGTCTTGTATGAAACAGATCAGAGAAAGACCTAAAGCCGTGAGTGTCCTCATCATTATTGTCACTCATTCTATTTTACACCAATATTTGCTAGAAAATTGACAATAGACAATAACGAACTTTAAATTTACGTAGCACGGCTGATTCTAACTTGAGTTGCGGAGCTGGCAAAATTAGTGAAAACTATTGTACAGCATAAGATGGTTCGCTGAGAGATAATATGGTGATTGCTTTTTGTTCAAATACTTTTTAAAGGACTCGAAATGGCTCAAGTAAAACAAACTTTACATAAAAAAGCTTAGAAGCAGGTATTATCTAGATAATCGGTGAATATGCCTGCGGACATACCTACAAGGCATTGGCTGTGCCAATCAAATTCAAGTATTTTGTCACGGGCAGCTTCGACGAGGAGATTGTGTTGAAAGGCAAGTTTTAAAAAGGAGTATCATTGTTGGATTGTCCTATGAGCGACGAGCAATTATGGAAGTTTCATTGGATGATTCTACTTGTTAAAGGAATAGCTAGCTAGCCAGCTATACTAATGTTTGCAACTTACTCTAATGGTGTTATCGGATTTTAAACAGCGAAATATAACCCATATCTTTGCAGCAGTCTTTTCGGTTTTACACTAGCTAAAAGTAATAATGGCAATGCGGAAAAGACAAAACCCAAGCGCTATAACGTTCGAAAATCCGTTTATGAATAATAAAGAGTTGTTCGGATACTTGTTCAAATCACCAATCCCTCTTAAACTAGATACAACAGCTAATATATTCCAAACATTTTCGTTCAATTCATCTCACCAGTTTTATACAAAATTATTCTTTTTATTGAAAACCAAATAAAAAAATAAAAAAGAAGGAAAAGTAGCATCAATGATCGAGAAATGGCTGCTCAAATGTGGTAAAATTCTTGGTCTAGTATTGTTTCTTATCGTCACAAGTATCATCATGTATGATCATATCTCTCCATTATCTCTTCCAATGGCTCTGTATTCCATTCAACATGCGGCTGACAGAGTAAAAGACGATTTCTATCGATTGCTAGGATCCATTCAAAACAATCTCAAAGCATCGGCAAAGACGTTTGAAGGTGTTTTTGTATCTACTCAATGCATTCAATGGTTGACAGTATTATTAAAGAATAAAAGAATAGAAAAGACAGCACAAGCAATGGAAAGATTAATCGCAGAAGGTAGGTGTCGATTCCCACAATACAGAGAACTAATACGGACTGTAGGCTACAAACTGATCGAGAGTTTAAGACTCGAGCTTTCAGGTTTAATGAATGGGTTGAAAGTATTAATGGACTGGATGAATTCAGTCGTGATGGAATGGACAACGGACAGTCAAGTGGTGAAACAAGTGGAAGCTCTTTTATTGATGCCTCTCTCATTTTTATCAGAAGCTTTGAGACAGAGTCGAGATGTGACAATATGGAGTCTGGATAAAGTCTATGAGTGGTTACAAGTCAAGTCGAAAACGAGTGATGTGGATGTACCGGAAGAAGAGTTTCTTACACCTTTAGTGACACATCAAGCTACAATCCAAACGATTGGAGAAAAAGTAACGGCACAGGAATTTCGGGCACTGCATGACGTGAAACGTTTTGAAAAACGCCGGGTCACAATTGCATCTGCCACCAACTCGATCATTGACGAAACCCGGACTCTCGTACTTGAAAGTATCGTGAATGTAAAAATGGCTGCGGTGGAGTTGATTGAAGCACGCACAAGGCAACTAGCAGAAAAGTATGCTCAAGCATTTGAGCAGGCACTCAAAGACTACGAGCGTACATTATGGCAAGCAGAAGAAGAGGACCGAAATGCGATAGTAGCTGAAATGACGGCTGAAGGTCAGGCGCAAGTTGATGCTGCAGCAGGCTTGAAGCGATATTTATCAGTGTATGAACTGATTATTGATGACAAGTTGAAGAAATCTTCCGTCTTTAGAGACCAGTCTTCTTTTATGGACGAAGTGCAGGACAAGCGTTTCACTGGACATCGTCTCGCAAGTAGCCAACTAGCTGAACAGAGCAAGCTGTCTGTAGCCCTGTCTGACATGTCCGTGTCGAGAAAGCAAAGTTCAGCTGAAAGTATGCTAGGCGGTAATTTTGACGATGAAGACGAGTCTCAAGCACTTACTGAGACTGCTAATGGAGGTCTAGTGGCAGTTGAGCTGGGAGAAGCACCAGCTATGGAGCACAGCTTCTCACAAATGACATCGGAACTTGAGCTTGACAGTAAGGAGCAGGTTCGTGTGCCGACTGTTTCCGAAGTTTCATTAGTTAGCGAGTCAAGTTTGTCGGAGAAAGTGGTCGAGGATGATTATATCAGTGGAGACGATTTACGGCTTTCTGCCAAGCACGCCGAAACTGATTCTTTAAACGCTGTACTGGAATCTACGGACAGGCGCGAGGCAATCAGTGAGGTGGAACAGACGTTTGTAACGCAAGTTTTAGTGAACGTCGGTAATGCTTTGCTAGAGGCGGAACTGATGCAAACGGAAGTATCAAGTTTTCTTGCCGCGCAAAACATATCTGAAGAAGACGCGCAACTCCAACAGCAAAATCGAGTAAAAGCGCAATTAAAAGCCCCGGTTGACGCAAGCGACATGAAGCTTGTGGAAGAGCTGACTTCATTTGCTGATAAGAGCTTTGAAAAGGTAGAAGTGAACGCGCCTGATGTTAATGTGAGAACTTGGCTGGCCGCTCAGGCTGGATCTGAGGGCGAAGGCATCTTGGAGAAAGAGAGAGTGGCGACGACCAAGTACATGGAAGCAGATTCTAAAGAGACTCTGTGGTACGACGACGCGGAGATAGGTACACAAAGCGAGCAACTGAATGCTGAATCGGTACTTGACGTAAATGTGAATGGTGTGCAAGAGGTGCTTACAGAGCTTCATTACACAAAAGAAGAGTCGAGGACCTTACGTAATGATGGAGCTTTTGTGGAAAGGGAGTTACCGAAGAGCCCTGTTGGTGAAGCTAACGAAGCTGTACGAGAATGCACAGGGTGCCTTGAAATTGAGGAAAATGCTAATGGAGCTAAATTGACTAATTTCAAGAAAGTGGAATCGGAAAGCGTGATAGCGGCGAGAGAATTTGAAGAGTTAAAGCAACTGGAACAGATAGTGTTGCAGAAGGAAGCTGAATGTATTCGAGTAGAAGAAGAGCTGCGTATGATTGCTGAAAAGGAAAGAATTCCGCTGCTAGAGGATCTTTTACCTGCTAAAGGCGAAATTTCTCATGAGGACGCGGTGCCTGGACATTACAGATTCTCTGATGTGACGAAGCGTGCAGAAGCGGTTATGGATGTTGAAAGCGAAGAGTGGCAATTAAGTCCCTCTGACACATTTTTGTTGACACCCAGACCCGCTTTGTTGCAGATCAGTCTGTTTTCATTGGCATTTTTTGGACTTGCGGCGTTGACAGTATATCTATATGCTCGTCCCCGCAAGCATGGATTCTTTGCCCATTCACTTCGCCGACGTAAGCGGTGGCAGCGACATGCTGATATAGAGGAGTCTGAGGCTGAAGAGGTGGTGTTGTTGCCTGACGACAGTTCGGATGAGGAAGTTGACACCACTGCTGCTGTAGTCAAGCAGTCCAGTTTGAAAGGCTTTGGGGGACTTGCTAATGTTGAGGTTGAAGCGATTGAAGCTATGTCTTCTGGAGGCGAGGAAGATGATGAAAACGAGAAAAAAAGTAGCGCGAATTATAGAAGTGTCGATGAGCCAGAAGATAATGAGGAGGAGGACCTGGATGCCGAGAGATCTCACTTGATTGTCACGGAGCGTGTCCAGACAATAGTGCATACGGTAGACCATCCTGTTGCTTCAAGTTTGGATGCTATAGCTGATGACGATGACACTGCTAGTATATCACCGATAGCTTCAGGGCAGAAAACACCCGACACTTCACAGCACGCGCGACTGCGGCGACGTGGAATCCGTACTTGAGTGCCAACGGACCACACCAAAAGCACATATATGAAAAATGAGTGACATAGCTAAGATAAGAAGTTCACAAGGCTTCATTTTGAATTTTACTGAGGTAAAGCAGACAACGTGTTTGATACAGCTTCATACTTTCCTTTTACATTTACAAACTACCTACCACACACACCTAGAGGATGCAGGCTGGTGCTGGGTGATTGATCATGCATCGAGGTCCCTGTATTGTAGCTGCTGCGGCGACTCCGAGTTGTCCGTGACTTTTAGTCGCTTGACCACTAGCTTGTAGCCCGGACGAATCTCGCCTCGATATCCTTTGGGGAAGTAAGCGCGATTATACTCACGCATTTCGTCGTCCGTCATACCATAGCGCTTTGCCAGCTCTTCTGGGGTGTCACCAGGCTCGACAACGTGAATCTGCTTGGTCAGTTTCACTTCCGCAACGTTGCGTCTACTTGCTGCTTGTTGGCTTGCCAATAGATCTGGTACAATAACTCGTTCACCAACCACTAGCTCAACACGTTGACCCAGTGGGTAACGGCCACGATTAATTTGTAGAAAGTGAGAGTAAGGTATTGAATACTTTGTACAAATGGACTCAAAGGTATCTGTACAAGTAACAAGATGCGTCCTGTATCGTGCAAAAAGAGCCGACGTGTTCGTGTAAATAGCTTCCTCTTGTTCGTCCATTGCCTTATCCTTACAGATTCGCTCTACAATGTCTTGTTTTTCCATTTCTCCAGTAAAGATCTGTCGAATATGTAGCAATTGTCCTGGATACAATTGACTACGCTCACCTGTTGGAAAGTAGTGACGATTATCTTGACGTAAAATATCTTCTCTTGTATTGTAAAGTATTGCAATATCACGTAACGTTTCTCCAGCGCGTACAAAATGCATTTGACCCCATCCATTATCAATACAATTAGGTAATGGTGGAAGTGATACATCACGTGCTTGTTCAATAGTAAGTTGTTGACCAGAATAGAGTTTCACACGTGTCGTCTTCTTATGTCCTAGAAGCGGATTTAGTGCGAGCAAATTCATCTCACTTGTTTGTGTTTTGTGTGCAATACTGGAAAGTGTATCACCTGATTGAACGTGATAACGAAAGGATGATGGTAATACTTGAGGTGGCATGAAATTGTCGCGTGAATTGCTGCCAGAACTGGCGCTTAGACTCACGGTACTGCCATACATGGATCAAAGAGGTTTTGAGTGGAGAAGATATTGAATATCTTCGATCTGATTCGATGGTTTTAAAAAAATACCTCGTATCAGATTTATTAGACGATAGAAAAAATGAAACACAAAATTTATGGCAAACAGTATTCAGGCTGTTTGTGACAATTCTGGAAATTTAAGTGGAACAGCATGGGTCGATGTTACCACTAAACTCATTAGCGTCCGTGTCCTTGAAGATAATAAAACCAAGACCAACTCCAAGAATTACAGCAATAAACATGAGTGTTTCAAATGTCATAATGACCAGCATGACCCAATAGCCCAGACTCAAATGCACCATGTACATGATTGCAAGCATCACTTTACACCAAAGTGGCAGACGACGAACAATACTCACCTGGGGGGTGGTTGGCACGCGGCCGACCTTGTTCGCAAATGAATCATTAACAGCAGCGTAGTCGCTGCTCACGCTGGTGACTAGTAGTGTAGACAGCGACATGTCGTCAGTTTGGCTAGATACGATGCCATAGTCCCGGAAAAGCCGCTTCGTCACAAACTCGCGCAGCTCACCAAAGCCCTCGAGCGACATGGCCAGCAGCACGACACCCAGAAAGGCAAAGATGTACTTGACTGTAGATGAGATCACCCATGGCTGGAAAAGTAGCAGTAAACACGACGTGTCTCCGCCTATAGCCAGCTGAAAGCCGTTAAACATGGCCGAACCGGTGGGAATAGCGGCCGCACCGACGTCGCAAAAGTCACCGGAAGAAACCTGGGCCGCCACATACATGGTCGGATTGTCAAACACAAGCTGTGCATGCTCTTGTGAGCACGTATAGATCTTTTGAGTGCCCTTGGAAATCCATGGCACGGCATGCGTAAGCTGGTCAAAGCCCTTGCCACATACGGGACACCTGATGTCCGTTGCGTCCTTGTAAATCTCGTCCGTGGTAATGTCAACTTTCTTTGGTAAACCTAGATTAGAAGCCTGTAAGAAGAGAGAGGTAATATTAGATAAGAACGTATAATGCAAGAGAGGAGGGGGGAGAAAATGTTCCAACTATTGACAGACAAAGACGTACTGGGTCATTCTGAAGCGAGTCAATGTGGCCGGCCATCTCACATGCGTAAATATACTGGTTGCCCAGGATAAAAGCATTGATATCCGCTTTTACATCCATGTTACATAGTGGACACGTGGTCTTTCGCAGGTTTTGATCGGCCTCCGTGTTCATCACCAACAGCAGTAGGAAGTACGCCAAAAGTAACATTAACATTGGAGCTCTCGACATTGCAAAAGAAAGTGTAAAACTGAGGTCGCAAATGCGAAAAATTACGTTGATTTGAGCTCAAAAGTTAATATTTTTACCCAAGAGAAAGTCAAAACACGTTCAAAAAAGCCGTTGATGAATGACAACAAAGAGAATGGAAAATAACTCTTGGTGATGATGATGATGGAAGAGGGAACGCTCAGCTGCGATGTAGATTCATATGTATTAACAAAACGAGCTTTTTACGTGTGCAATTATTGAATGGGCATCAAGGAGGTCGAAACCCTTTGGCTTTGCCATATATAAATCATTAGCTTACATCCAGTCCATTATATTTGGGCACGTCCTGTTTATGCCGCCTGCTGGTCTGAATTAATTCTATTTGTAGTAAATGTTATAGTAAAACATCGTAACCTATACAACGTAACCCTTACATTGCCCAACATAATCCATTTTCCGACTGTCTTTCTATTATATACTTTACGGTACAGCTTAACGACAGGAGGTACTTCTACCAACAAGCAGCTTTGACATTTTGTATTTGCTTTCTTCGAACAAGATGCTTCGTTCTTTCGTTCAATGGACTGTAGCTATCTCAGCACTACTGACGACATCAACTACTGCACATATGCACCACAATCACAATCATAATGTACATCTAGTGTACGATATACACACGATGCAAGAACACCGAGATTTGGCATCACTAGGTGTTGATTATACGTGTCCTGTATGTGGCATGTCTACACTGGAAAGTGGTTATGATAATGCAAATTATGTGACGATGATGAACGGCCAGAAGATTTATTCGTGTGGTATGGCACCACGACCCTTTCCAAACTATGATTCGGACTTGACGGACACGGCCTATCTGGCTGCCAATATGGCCGAGTTTATTGTGAATCCAACGGACGCAGACGCTTACGTCAAGTGCACGAACGACTGTAGAGAGTGTTCGGATAACATCAGTGACCCCGTGTCTGGAGACGCAATCACGACTGCAAACTATGTCTACGTGTGTTTGAAGAACGGCCAGAAAATTTACTTTGCGTCACAAGACAACAGAAACTCGTACCTTACCCGTGTCAACACTGAGCCACGCTATTTGGTCGACAGTGTCATTTGCTCCGGCTCTGCGTGCACTGATGCTAAAACTATAACGACGCTGAGTCTTGCGGCGCAGAGTTTTGTGGCAGACAACCCCCCTGCGAGTGCAAGCGGTACCACTGCTACACCCGCGACGTCTTTAAACAGCAGTACTACTGAGTCAGCCGCGTCATCGACCAGCTCTGACTTCTGTTCAGGCCAGGGGTCGGTCATGTTCAACGGCTTCCAGACGTCCATCCATGGGTCGTGTGTGATGCTGTTTTTCCGGCCGTGGGTGCTTAACAGCGGCGTCAAGTACGCATTCGGATTTATCGGATGCTTTTTGATTTCATTGCTGAATGAAGCGCTTGTAAAGGGACGCGAAGTGGTGCGCCAACGCCTGTTGATCGCGCGGAAGCTTCGCCCTCACGACAAGGTTCACAAGATACAGTGCAAACTGACTCTTGCTGTTCTTTATATGATCCAGATGACGATCGCGTATTTTGCCATGCTCGTAGTAATGACCTACGAGACGGGTCTGTTTCTGGCCCTTATCGCCGGTTTTGGTGCCGGTTTTTTGCTTTTGAAGAATCTAGACCAGGACATTACCCAGGAGCGTGGCTCATGGCGTTACACGGACCCTTCTACCGTGCGAATTCCGGTCGAGGGTATGTCGTGCATGAAGAATTGCGGCACGACGGTGGAGAATGCGCTAAAAAACACGCCGGGTGTGACTGATGCAATTGTGGAGCTCGACGAGCGTGCCGCTTATGTTTCTGGATCAGCGCATTACAGCGACCTGGTGGCAGCTATTGAGGCAGCTGGTTTCAGTACCGAGGTAAACAATCAGACCGAGCGCAAGAGCGACGCTTCTTCTCGCGCGTAAGATCTTATGCAGTAGTATTCCCATCAAGCATGCTGCTCATAAGAGAACGTCGCATTTCTCATTTTACTGGTTACACGGTTTGTTGCTTTCTGGCTTCCATGTATGTAGTGAATGCCGTAAGGACGTTTAAGGAATCGTTTCTGCCTTGCCCGCATTGAGCTGGTCACGTCAAGTGCTGTTGACCATCGTCAGCGGAGAAAGGTAACAAGCAGAAACCTTGTTGCGAGCATGCACACGAGAAAGCGCTACTTACACTGAAACGATTGTTGACAATACTTTTGTTGCAACAAGTTATTTCCAATCTTGCTCCCTTTGCATTACCGTGAATAAAAGTGACCTACAAGTCGTAAGTAGGAGCTTTCACTGCTTTGTAAAGGGCTCTTGGAAAGTCTCGAGTAGCTGGCGCACCTTCTTGGCGCCCACACCGGGACAAAGTGATAGTTCTTCCATGGACGCATTCATTAGTCCTTTTACGGTTCCAAATGTGGACAACAACGTAATCACATCCGTCTTGTTTACTGATCGAATGGATGTAAGCACGTCGTTGGCTTTGGGCAAGAACTCTGCCTTTACTTTCTCCTTGATAATAGTCGCTGACTTGTTCTCGTAGGCCTTAAATGTTTCTAAATACCGTGCGGCTTCAAGCCAACTCCACGCCAGCACTAGCGTAAAATCACTTAATAGTGCAACGCGGTTGATTTCACGCAATGCCACCTCATTGTCGTCCACGTCCACAAAACACAACACAAGTTTTGTTTTGTAGCGCGTTGGATCATCCTTCCGTACACTCTGCACGCGCTCTTCCAAGTAATTATTATGCAAGAGGTGATACCTCACACTCAAAAACAATACGCAGCAGGTAGATTCACCTATTACATAGTCTGCAATCATTCCGTCTCGAAATTCAAGTCCCACATTGCGTACGGCTTTGAGCATTGGGTTGCCCTGTTGCCGTCGATTCACATACACAATAGCAGCTGCGTCTCTTGCAGGAGGTTTCTCGTCCTGTATTTTCTCCGATGGAGGATGGACATACGAAGATGTTTTCCTCAAGTGTGCAAAAGCTTTACTGAACGTTAAAGAAGATGACGCAGATTCATTCTCTCGCGGTAAATAGCGAGGCGCCGTCTCGTTTCCATTAGCGCCACTATCCGTCACGGGACCAAGTGTACGCGAGTCCATTAAACTTGGGACGCTAACATTAGTTACTTCATGTAATGAAGAAGCTTTTGTGATCACGTTTGCAATACTACAATCTTTGTCATGGTCACCATTGGATCTAGGAACAGCTTGATCTTCCATCTTGATTCCTTGTAGGTTTTGAAACGCGTGATTGGTTGAAATGAGCTACACGTTAGTCTTCATGAGACGCTTAGTGTCTGCAATTGGATAAGGTCATACTTGTTCCATAACAATAAGGTTGCTAACTAGATGACTAAACACTCAATCCATTTTCTGCTTCCAAATTCAATGACAAGCAACAATTGACAGGTAGGTCACCTTTTCTCTATCGTCAATTTGCATCAATTTTATTGCCAAATGCTTGTTCTATTCAGGTCAAACTACACGATAATCTTACGAATGTTGCACACAACCTATCATCTTACATTTTGAGGTTATGATGACTCCCTTGCCACTATATTGCATCACTTACCCTCTCATTAGCTGCTTTATGGCTACATATAATGGAACATACTCTTCTACTTTCATGATGTGCACCACAACAAATTTCATGTGGCCAACTGTCAGATGGGTTTTCACTTGAATAAAGTATTGTGACTAGAAAGCGTTGAAGTGCAACCAAGAGCACCTTCATTCTTGAATTTGCCGCCTTCATGGGACAAGACTCGACAGCTCTTCGCGTAACAACAACGTCTCCAACTGCACCGCTATCGAATGGCGTCTTGTCACCACGCAATGAGTTTTATGTATCTCAGCGTGCTGCCACGGACTTTGAACTCAGTCGTCTTGATACGCTATCGCTAGAGGAACAAGAGATCTTGGCAAATATTCAAGAGTTACAGCTTCAACTTATGCAGCTTCGTGCTGAAGAAGAAGTAGAGGAAGAGGAGAAGAAGAATAAAGATATGACAGAAAAAGTGGTTGGTTCTGGTAGTGGTCACCAGCTTATTGTCGTTTCCAATAACTTGCCTGTTTTATTAGAACGTCAGTCACAAACTGGACGTTGGAAGGCGACCAAGACAACTGGTGGTCTGGATAAACTCATGTGCTTGACAGGTGTTCGAAATGAAATGAGCTTTTTATGGGTGGGGTGGGTGGGTCAACACATTCCTAAAACAGAGCACGAAGCTGTTCGTCGTTTACTATTGCAACACAATTGCTTACCTGTATTTTTATCACCTGAAGTTGCTTCTAGACACACTGGATTTTCATCGGAAGTATTGTGGTCAGTGTTTCATTATGTGTCGGAGTCTGTGCCTTTCATGTTAACTGCGGGAAGTAATTCAAGCTTTCAAGTTACGAAACGATTCAATAAACAAGATTGGCGAGCGTATGAGTCGGCTAATGAAAGTTTTGCCGATGCTATTGCTGAAGTATACAATGAAGGAGACTCCGTATGGGTGCATGACTATCATCTGATGCTACTGCCGTCGCTGCTACGCCAGCGCATCCCGCTCTGTCGGATTGGATGGTTTCTGCATACGCCATTCCCAGCGTCTGACGTGTACTGCCGTCTTCCTGTACGCTCACAGCTTTTAACAGGAGTGTTGCAAGCAGATCTTATCGGGTTTCAGACTTTTGACTATGAACGTCACTTCCTATCAACATGCCATCGACTTTTGGGCGTGGAGTGCTCGCACAAGGGCGTCCGCAGCCCTCTTGCTGACAGAGATCATTTCACATCGATTGGCATCTTTCCTATTGGGATTAGTTTGGAGCCTTTTGCACGAGCAGCGTCCAGTCTATCAACGCTTAACCGAGTAAATGAGCTGCACGATAAATTTGGCGGCAAACGCATCATTTTAGGAATCGACCGACTCGATAACATCAAAGGGATACCGCATAAAATGCTAGCGATGGAGATGCTTCTAGACCGTTTTCCCGAGTGGCAGCATAATGTCGTATTAGTGCAGATTGGTATCTCGTCGCGTTCTGGAGTAGTTGAGAGCAAATCAATTGGCACAAATGGCAAAAGCGAAAATGCTCGGCGACCCAGTGTCAACATTGCAAGTGGGGAGAACAAAACTGTACTTCCACGCTCCTCCTCATATCCAACTATCGGACCAGGAACTCTCACTGGTACTGACAGTCCTATGAAAGGTATGGTTGAGTCCCCACCAGTCGACACGAGTTCTGTTGCAGCTGGAAAGGGTAGTAATCTCGGGTATGACGCCTGCCATCAACTTGAAATGAGCTCGCACAGCTATCACAATATTGTAACTCAAGTAAACCAAATCGTGGGTCGCATCAACGGCATTTTTGGGACTCTGGACTACGCGCCTATCCACTTTATTCAGCAACAAGCAACACCGCATGAAGAATTATGCGCGCTTTACGATCTGGCTGATGTGTGTCTGGTAACCTCTACGCGTGATGGAATGAATTTAGTGTCTCATGAATTTATTGTGTGCCAGCAACATTTCATGCGCAACAAGGATGAACGCAAGAAAGCTGTTCGTGCTGCCGCAAGAAAGCCTCGTATCATTAACGTGACTGATGGCGAATCAACTACTGCTCATGTGCCGGGAAAGTCCGAAGGGGTTAGCAGCTTAAATACAGTAGGAGAAAACACAAGGAATGGTGAAGTGCTTTCTACAGTTTCATCTCCACAGCAGGCATCAGCATCTGTGCTGACGGACTGGGAAGGTGAAGATGGTGGGCCTGGCGTGTTGGTCGTGAGCGAATTTGCAGGCTGCTCGCAGTCGTTAAGTGGTGCGATTGTCGTCAACCCATGGAATACAGAAGATGTAGCTTTGAGTATTCACCAAGCATTAAGTATGTGTCGCACCGAGCGTGAAATCCGTCAGCAGAAGCTTTATCGCTATGTTTCATCGAATACTGCTTCGGCGTGGGGGGAGCAATTTTTGAAAGAGCTCGGTGAAGCTGTAGAGAAAAATCGCAAATCATCATTTCAACTGCCGAAGCTGGACAAGAAAAATATTGTGCAAGCTTATCGGAGCGCACATAATCGCGTGATCATCCTGGATTATGATCGGACACTGACACCGCAGCACTCTCTTCTTCCGCTCGCTGCTGTTGGGCCCAATTTCAAGTCACTACTTGATGCACTTACTGCTGACGAGCGCAATAAAGTGTTCATCGTCAGCAGCCGTGAGCGTAAGTTTTTAGAGACATGGTTGAACGGCGTGCGCGTTGGTGTTGCAGCAGAGGATGGCTTCTTTTATCGTATGAATCTGAGCAACACACGTGAGCAGTGGAAAACCATGAGCAAGTTTCAGTACGATGTAGCAATCGCTCGATCTGGTGGAAGTGCCACTACTGGAGTGAGCAGTACAAATGGTGGTAGTTTAGATGCGTCGTATTCGAGTGATGCACAGAGTATGATGCACATGAGCATGGGTAGTTTTCCGACATACGGACAGCATGCTTCTGCACTGGGTGCAGATAGTGCACCAGTTGCGAGTGGGAGTATTGCTTTGACGGACGATTCATTTGGCGGAGATGACATGTCTTGGAAGGACTTGGTTTTACCGACAATGTTAATGCTTACAGACAGAACGCCAGGGAGCTATATTGAAGACAAGGAGAGCTCCTTGACATGGCACTATGGCGACGCTGATCCCCATTTTGGCAGTTGGCAGGCAAAGGATTTACAGATCATCTTAGAGCGCCAACTTATTGGTACAGCTCTGGAAGTCTACCAAGGGCACATGTCGGTTAGCGTAGAGCACGAGGGGTGCACGAAGACGCGTATCCTCGAGGGTATTCTGAAGCATTTGTCGCTTCCTGACCAGATTGCTAAGAAGAGCAACCACGAGGTTGATTTTGTCTTATGCGTTTGCGATGATATGACCGATGATCAAATGTTTCAGACTTTGAACGCCTTGGTGGTGGAGTCGAACGAGCGTCACGATGAAAGAAAACGAAAAGAGGAGCAAGCGGCAACTGAACGTATTCGTCGGAACTCGACAGTCGTAAGCAATCGTGTGTCAGCACACTTTCATGCACAACCAGTGCCATCCGCTGCTCACGTATCAAAGGCAAAACCCCGCATGCCAAGACCTAGAGGTGGAAATATCGTCACGGATGATTTGGAGTCGACTAGAAAGCTTGTAGGTGGAACGAAAAAGCGCAATCAAAGTGAACAGTTGATAGGAGCTGCATCTGCTACTGTCCGAGGGCACGAAGACTACTCAACTGACGATGATGACGAGTTGGATGTAGGCGAATATTTGGATGATGACAACAAGGTAGCGTTCAGTCGGTTGCAAAAGGTGCCTGTGCGACTTGCAAAAAACGTGGCAATATTTACCGTAGTAGTTGGCCCAGATGTGCAACATAGCGGAGGCCGCCATGCCTGTTCTTTTGCGGTAGACTCGTTAGCAGACGTGCGGAAGGTTCTTAAAGATTTCGTCGAAGAAAGTCGCAGAGGAGGGCCGGGGCCAGGCGCCCCGGCGGCAACAGGAGGAGATATTGACGCAACAGTCTCACCGCCATAAGACCAACAATCTCACAGCGCACGTGTTTGCAGTTAAGTCTTTTACAAGAGGTCGTAAAAGTAGTCGAGTCCTGTGCAACGGTAAGTCACGTATGACGATGATCAGATGACAAAATACGAAAGCAAAACAATTGACATATGTTCAAACACACCTTGTCCTAGCTCCCAAATCGCAACCCCCACACCATATTCCTTGTAGAGCTGCAAACGATCCTGCAGAAATTGAAGACATGGATAGAAAACAAGACGAAAACTACCCGTTTCTGCGCGAGTGTGCATGAGTCGACACTCCTAGCATCATTAACAAATACAACAAAAACAGCAAAAACTTGTCAGATGTTGGAGGATGATTACTTACACGTTATATACTCAGTCGTACATGTGCAATTGTTTCCCATCGAATCCTGTCGATATTGTTATCTTTCAACAATTGAATGTAAGTACTTCCCGTTAGCACCTCTACACAAAGCAGCACAACACAATTCATTACTAAAACAATGCCGCAAGTTGGCACCTTGACCCCACTTCCTACCAGAATTATCAAAACCATAAAACGGAAGTCCCATCAGTATCCTCTGCCGCTCCATCGGCGACATCTTCTTTAGGGTCTTCTTCAGCCATTGATAAGGCGCAGTCGGCCCAGGAATATTATAATCGTACGCATTCATGGTAAAGCGGTGCACTAACGGCGCCAACTTGGAAAAAAGCTCATGCGTCACAGGCATCTGGCCCTAGTAGTAAAACCACAACCATCAGTTAGCAACGAATAACAGCAAGAACTACCATTGATTGTCTTACATCATTCGAACTTTTGGGTAACACAAGAATCAGCAACTTGTCCTGTGCTCGGAAGACTCGAGCCATTTGTTGCAGCATACTTAATGTCTTTTGCATCACTGGAATCTCAAACACGATTCCATCAAAATCGTGCTTAGTCATCAACGATAGCAGCTCGTACAGAATCACTGGAAAGTCTTCTGGCTTGAAATAACTGCGCTCGTAGATAACACGAGGTACTATCGCAGGGCCTTTTCCCTCATGTGGGTCACCTTTTGACCCATATTTGACATCATGAACCCACTGCTGGTCAATATCGTGTGTACCTGTGATGATCGGTACATGATCATCGTCTTCACGCAATTGCAGCCATGTGGGCGAGATATACGTGAACTTGGTGCGAAAACGCTTTGCCCAATCGTAGCCTCGGCTGTTCCACGGTGTCACGTAGCCCAGCGTCTCACCCCTAAAGCTCTTTTGTAAACTGCTGGCAGCCCGCGCATGTTCCTGCAAGATGAGCTTTGGATCAACTTCGGTCGTCACGAGGCCTCGGGCCCAGACGGAAGGGATGCCTCTGCTGGCATCTACCACATCAAATGCGCACTCTAAACCGTCACAATCTACTTCTACCATTTCTTTGCTCTTGGTGACATTCATCTACAGCAGTAGCAACGTCCAGGCAAGTCAGAGCAATGACAATTACTATACAGTCAAATAAGACACACGTACGTTAACGTTTGAGACACGATCGAGATCGTGCTCATGTCCATCCACGTTGACAACACTGTCGTTATTGTTCACTTCTGAGGCGTAAGCACCCCATTCTGTGCTCAGTAGCAGTGCCACGTAGCACGCTCGTAGTGTGCTTGATAACGCAGTCTTCATCAATGACAATGATTAATTCATGACAGCTAATTGGTGGAATCTGCTGACGTGGTGCACGATCACTCGTTAAACTTGATATATGACGACATATGTGACAACTTTTTCAGGACGCAATAATTTGAACTAGCAGCAGCACCCTAACTCACTCAGGCAGAAACTAAAGATACGAAAGTTTAAGGAAAAGAGGAGTACAAACCATGAAATGAACCTATCTTGATGGCTTGAAAATGCATATAACCGAACAAGTAAATTCTGCAGTGCAAATCAGACTGCGAAGAGATGCATGTTAATCCCGTATAGTGATGACTACCATTAAAAAACAAGTATTCACTTCAAGCACTGTCTCTTTTTGTCTGAATATTAACGCTTCTGCAGCCATTGCAAGATAAAGGGTTTCTACTTTCGGTTAAAAAAATCCATTGTCACGCTTCATGCATGCATACAAATCTTCCCATTCGTCCTCTGGTGCAGCGCACTTCAATTCACCTTGTTTTTACTACAAGCGTGGGTCTATATGTCTCATAATGGTATATTTATTCATCATACCTGGCAACTACATCGGCAATTCGTCCATCTCCCCGTACCTTTCTTTGCGGTAGAAAAGGTGGAAAAAGCTCCATCACACCTGGTAATGTAGGTAGGAGCTCGTGCATTTGTCAGCTGGCTGCTGTTGGGAAGGGTAGAGAGCGCAATTACTACCTTGACTATCGTACGCTGTATTTGATTTGAACTACGATTGGACACAAACACATCATAAAATGTTTAGCATGTCATGAGAAATACCGACCGACAACTGATAAATGAAAACATGTTGTAGCTTCTTGAAATGAAAACAAACTTTCCGTTGAGACGTGTCGTCGATGAAAGTAAATGCATTTGCATCATTACTTCAAGACAAATAAATACAGCTGGGATGATGATGCATATGAAAACACGTCTCTTGGATACTGCTGTATAGCTAGCATACACGAAATGCTTCATCTTTTTAGGATGAACAGGGTTGGTAAAATTTGAAATGAAGAAGGCTAGTTTATTCTTTCCAACTGAATGAATCAACGGATCATTCTTGATTTTCCGATAACTTGCATACGTGGAAATCCTTCGGCCTTTGTCATTCTCGAATAAATGGCGCGACGTCAATGCAAACCCAGCACAACTGACATCTCGTCGCGCAGTATTTTCAAGTGCTCGGACGATACGAAATTGCGAAGACCCTTTGGTCAAGTTTCAGGACATTTAGACCCGGCCATGCGTTCGTTCGTTACTTCCAGTAGCGATACTTGTAGATCTGCTTTTGATACCGCTAGCTCCATGGAGCTCAAGGATGAGAATGAAGCACTTTTGGCATTGGCCACAAGCGCCCGAGCCAACGTGGAGCACGCACAACGTGTGTTTGCAACTGCAAGATGGAAAGGACGCAAGGAAAGCCAAGGCATCCGCGCGTGTGAGCGAAAGACAACACCAGGAGTTTACGAAGTTACGGTCTCGACATCTTTGCCTTGCACTGTTAATGAAATTGTAGACGTGTTTTCCAGTCATAACAGTGATGACTTCAACGCCACTATGGTGGCCCTTGCGGGCGACGCGTTTTCTTATGCAGTGACACTACGCGAAGTCCCGACGGCTTCGGTAAATACGCACCTTACTATCAAGCGCATGCAGTTTTCGGGCTCTATCCCGCTACTTTCCAGTACCAAAACGATTGAATTTCTTGACTATCTTGCGTTCAACAACAAGACACGCACTGCGGTCCGTATTTTTCAGACGTTAACATGCGACCGAGATGGCCGTCTTATTGTCGGCGGAGATGTCTTTGGAGGCTACGTGTTGTCGGAGCAGATATCATTGCATCAGACGTTGGTGTTTTACTTTGGATCACACATAGTATCCTCAGATGAACTGAAAGCGAAAGGAATTGTGAAAGCCAATAACAAGCCTGCAACCGTTCGTGAATCCGCGACCCACACTTTGTTAAAACTAGCCAAGATGATCCCAAAAGTTGGTGATATCGCGATCCGTAGGCGTCTGGGTGTCGAGCGCACCGTCGATCCGGCTAATAACGTCAGCGAAAGAAGCTGCTTTGGTTGTGGAAAGCTCGTGAAGGAGTCGCTGTTGCGAAAGAAGCACATCTGCGATCTATGTGGCCACCACACTTGTGGCTCTTGCTCCAAGTCGCAGGATGTTGAAGAGCAGATTGGGCTTATCAAGCGTCTACGAGTTTGCTGCATGTGCGTCGCAGCTGCACGACATCGGATTTTTGGTTCCATTGATCAGCTTGACGAGGGACTGGTGCGTCTGTCGCGCCCTAGCTTAGATGCGAGTGCTTTGAGCACTGCTTCGTCGAGCTGCACCGCTTCAACATTACGATCGAGTAGACGGACGCGTATGCTGCATAAGATGACACAAGAGATGTCGTAGGCGGCACTTGACCATTATCTATCGACTGATGTAAGTAAGTGGTATATATCTAACAAACAAAACCAACAAGTGCATTGAACATGCTACACGTGATTGAGAAAGAGAGCAGTACATTCGGTCCTACTGTAGAATATGCTAATGCTAACATGTTTGAAAACAAAGAGCTTCAACCGCTCCTTATTGTGCAGTCGGAACTTCGACCCATACAAGAGAAGTGGCCACTAGCGCGTACGCGGTGAGAAGCATCGAGCCCTCGAGCCAATTGGACTTGCCGTCAGCAATAATGGCGTAGACGATAATGATTGACATGAGATAGATGAGAATTTCGAATTGAGGAAACGCCAGCGACATGGCGCGGTCCATGAACCAGCCAGAGATCACAACAACGGGAACCACAAAGAGCGACACCTGCGTCGCTGATCCCACTGCAACGCCCATTGCAAGCTCCATCTTGTTGTTCAGCGCCACCTTGACGGCCGTCACGTGCTCCACAGCGTTCCCCACAACTGGCAACAAAATAATGCCAATAAATGACTTACTCAAATGCATTTGAGCGGCAAAACCGTCAATGGAATCAACGAGAAACTCGGAAAACATGGCTACGAGAAGGGTTGCCACAAGCAACACTGTCGCACTGGCTCGCTTAGACAGCGCCACAGTTTCCTCGGATTCGCTATTTTCGCCCTCGAAATAGTCAGCGTGCGTCTTGAGCTGGAAGAAGAGTAGCTGCATGTACATGAAGAGCAAAAAGGCTGCAGCAATGCGCGAGAGGATGAGTGTGTTAGCAACACGGATTTCTTCCGTGTCGTGGTCCGAGAAGTAGAAGATGTAGCTGGGTAGCAGCATTGCGAAGCTGGCTAGCATGAGAAGCGATGAGTTGGCGCTAGCACCAACAGCGTTAAACGAGCTCTCCTTGTTTCGTAAGCCGCCGGCAATGAAAGCGCAGCCCAGCACAAGCAGCAAATTAGACAACACTGAACCAATAAGAGAGCTCTGTACCACGTTGATCTCACCCGCTTGCAGTGCAAAGATAGCAACAATAACTTCCACAGCGTTGCCGAATGTGGCATTCACAAGTCCACCAATTGTCTCGCCTGTATGAAAGGCAAGTGACTCAGTGGATTCGCCCAAGAGGTTGGCGAGCGGAATCATGACAACAAAGTTAAAGATAAAGACCCAAAGGTCACTCCAACCGCCAAATGACGCCCAAATAGCCAGTGGTGCTGCAAGCAGCAAAAGATTAAGCGGCTGCTCCTTGATCATTGCATAAATGGCTTGCGCGTCCTCCTTAACTGTGAGCGGTGCGTTGTTAGCTTCAATATCAGACGCTCCCGTCTGGTACTTGGTACTACCATTGGTGTGGCCGTTGCTGCCGTCGTGGCTATTGCTAGGAAGCAACGACGAGTGCTCGCTCGGGAATTTGCGCACGCGAGAGGTACCGCCTTCATTGTCTAACGTGCGGGAGCGCCGGATGGACGCAAGGGCTTGCGCCGTGTGCATCTCTTTTATCAAGTCGTTGATAGCTTTGAGCTTGTTTAGTTGTGTGACTTGTTCAACGTCGCCAACAAAAATGGTCTTTCTCGCAAGGCTTTGTAGATCTAAACCGTTATGGCCTAGGGTCGGATCCTGAATATACTTGTGCTTTGTATACTACAATCGTTCCGCCTTCAAGGCGAGATATTTCCCATTCAAAATGCGCGTATTATACGCAGCTGTAGCGCTATAATTGATCATAAAGTAAAGCGTAAAAATAGTCCAATGCTTTTTAGCCAAGAAAATAAAACAGAGTAAAAATAAAACAAATGGCAGTCGTAAAATTGTAAGCCAACAAAATCCATTAACATCAGATGCAAGTGACCTAGAGCCTATGTTTACCATATTCAACGGACATGAAGCAGTAAAAAAGTATGAATTAGACCTCCAATCAGATTTCTTACATGCAATTAACAGTACTTGCATATTAATATGCATCCTCCTACTATCTTCACACACATAATGTTTGGAGAAATCAAACGCCTTTAAATGCACGAAAAGTCTTGCTGCTTTTTCAATTTTGATGTCACCCGGATTGTCTCGCCGATTCAGAATCTACTTTTACAAAGCGCATGATACAAGATTGTGACCACAGCCCTATTCTATATCTTATAACGTTGCAGCGGTGTCATGAGTTGTAAGACAGAGTAAAAGTCTTGACGAGTGTTGGTCAGATATACGAGGGCATTCGCATGTCGTCATTGGACTTGTTTGGCGTCAATGAGTTTGGCGACTTTTATTCGAATGAAAGTCACCTAGGCTTGCAAGCTTTCGGTGACGAAGTAAGTAAGTGTGCTGTCGACGGACGCAGCAACAAGGTTTGCTGTTACAGCCGACTTGGCTTTAGGAAACGGAAATACTCGTCAACATCCAACCAAGGTTTAGATCATGTCAGAAAACAATAAAAGGAACTAGTACGGACGTTGCGAAACGTTGCTTTTTGAATTCAAGCATTACGACAGGCCAACGACCATTAGCAATGTGGAGTTAGAACGTCCTTGAAGTCAAGACCAGTCATTGTTCTGTTTGTACTTTCCGTCAGCCTCTCCGCGGTTACTACTTGAGATGTAAGTAACAGGGGACTCTTCGCGGAGGACGACGACTCTTTGCAGGGAACGACTCTTTCGATGGCACAGCGACTTTTTGCAGGAAACGACTCTTTCGATGGCACAACGACTCTTTGGATGGCGCCACGACTCTTGCGGTATTTACCGCGAACAGTTCGAGACATTTGCTTGCATTTTGCTTACGTATGTGTGCCTACAAGAAAGCAGATCACTCGGAATAATACCAACATTCTTACGAAACACCAGGGAAACTGACCTCGCGGACTAAACTTGCCACTGAACTTTTTGCTCTGATTGGTTAGAATAATGAGGGACACAACTTACCCCACTCTTTTCCTAGTCACAAGCACTCTCCACCACGTCTTTCCTAGTGAGCGCAAGCTCAGCATCAGGTCCTAAGGTGTTTCCAGCAGTAAGTGCAGGGTGGCGGTAGCATCGACGATCCACGGCTTTAATTACTTCTTTTCTAGTCGATTTAGTTGTGTCTGACGACAGAAATACCTCCAAACATTTAGTCGTCTATAGACCGTCGACCTTAACAAGCATGTTGCATCCGACCAATGCGTTTCGAGACTTGGATTCAATTAAACAGAAAGTTGCTGGTAATACGATTGTTGAATAAGGGGAGAAATGTGGTTTTTAAACCAATGATTCGATACTTTTGCTCATCGATTGTTACATGCGAGAAATGTTTTAATGGAATCTCATGCTATTTGTTCAATGTTGATACAGGCAAGCGTCTCGTTGTATTTCTAGACTATGATGGCACCTTGTCACCTATTGTAGACGTACCTGACCATGCGTTCATGGCGGACGACATGCGCACTACTCTCAGTGATCTTTCATCTAAATTCGTCACGGCAATTGTCACGGGTCGCTCGACGGAGAAGGTCTACAACTTTGTCCAGTTGGACAACCTTGTTTATGCTGGCAGCCATGGATTTGATATTAAGGGTACCAAAACGCGCCCTATCAATTGCCAGGTGGCTGACCAGTTTCGTCCCGATCTTGAGCAGGCGCTGCGTGACTTGACAACGCAGACGGCGCACATCGCTGGCGCGGAGCTGGAAGACAACGGACTAGCCTTGTCGATTCATTATCGCCACGTGAGTGCTATATGAGGGAGAAAGTTGGGATTGGTGTTGTACCTATTTCGGTTGTACTCTGTCTCTCCATCGGCCAAAGCCAACACAATTGTCTGTCTTGTGCTTCACCCCTGGTCAGGTTGATCTGGCACTGCAAAATGCCGTTGAGCAGATTGTGGACGACTATGTGGCGTATCACCCGAGTCTTATTAAGAAAATGGGCAAGATGGTGTTTGAACTGCGACCTCGAGTATGCTTTAGTTTAATCCATAGCATCGACGTTAATATGGCGTCTCACCTTTGTATGTAATGAATTAGGTTGATTGGGACAAGGGTCGCGCTGTCATGTACATCTTGTCCGAGCTGGGACTGGATGCAGAGGATGTCGTGCCTTTCTACTTGGGCGATGACGTAAGCGATGAGGACGCTTTTAATGCGTTGAATGGCCGTGGGATCGGTCAGGGCATTTCGATCATCGTGCGAGACCCCGAGGCGACAAAAATCGACCTTCCAGGAAACTTGAAGGAGCTGCCGATGACGAAAGCGTCGTACTCTCTTCGCGACACGGCAGAAGTGCAGCAGTTTTTGACAGAGTTGGCGAGATTGGAATATGCGTGCTAAACTACCTAGTCCTCGGGCATGCAGCAGCCATAGAAGATAAGAGAGCTGATATGAAGACGCCGATGACTCTTTTGCTTGACATTTCTACTCATAATTAAACGCTATTTGCGCATACCGGTATCGATTTTGTTTCAGACCGTTGCATATTTTCCTATTTTCTTGCGTTGAATATTGAACAGCGGGTGATGCTGTCTAAATGTCTATATTTAGAGCTAAATATCGATTCTTAGACATCCGAACTATATTTTGCGGCTGAAAATTGCTGTCAGATTAAGCGTTGCCAATACCGTCATCATGTCTATGCGTGGGTGGCTCCGAGCGTCTACATGCACCGCTGTTGTAAGCTCTACCAAGCGTGCAGCTATCCCTATATCCTATCGCTTCTTTTCGGAGGTATCAAAAGATGATGAGATCACTAAGGCTGCAGCCGCTGCTGCTGAGGAGACCCTTATGACGAAGTTACGTGACCAGCAGATCGCCAAAGCCGAGCGTACCAGTGCGTTTGTATTGCATAGTCGTGCTATATTCATGTAAACAGTAAGGAGTATTTAACCTGATGAATGTCTGCTTATGTGCTATAGTTTTGCCATTCCACGCAACGGAAGCATGTTTTCCGAACATTGAAAAGTCGCCGATGCCATATCCGGAAGAGACCGCCATCGTGTCAGGTACTAGCGAATGGTCTGTGGGACGCAAGGCCAGGCTCTTTAAGCCAGCACGCAATCAGATGCAGAGCGGTAATTACCAGACCAGACACTGGGAAATTCGGTTCGAATCTCCACGTACGTGGAAAAACCCTCTCATGGGCTGGACAAGCACGGCTGATCCATACGTGGGCTTGGTGACCAAGTTTGACACCAAGGAAGAAGCTGAGCGCTTCGCCAAGAAGCAGGGATGGGAGCTTGAAGTGTGCGAACCTGCCCCGGCTGGCGACTACAACGGCAAAATTTCATACTCGCACAATTTTCTGCCGGAAAACATTGAGACACTCATTAAGCATAAGGGCAAGAAGTCAGCAATGCAATTCAAGCACCCGACTGGCCGTCGTAGCAATTGGGTGAAGACGCTTAAGTATCACGGTGACGGCGCCGTGGCGCAGCATGGCGGCGAGGCTAAGGAGTAAATTACGCATGTAGCATTGTCCGACTGACAGCCAGCACTTGATGTTAATAAGCAGCCCGACGGAAACCCATAAGATGGCACATTGTGTCTTTTCCACCAAATACTTGGTTTTGATGCATCACAAACACATAGTAACAAACGGACCAAAGTCCAACGAACTTATGCAGTACAAACCGATACACAACAATGCTATTTAGCGTTCACTTTCAAGTTCTAACGCCAACATTGTAAACGTCATCGTCCTATGTTAGACCGACACGTGTGACGGCTGGGCCATGGTAGCGGTGGACATTCCATGTGCGGGGATCTGGGCCTCCTTCTGGTTATAACGAAGCTCCGGCATGGCCTCCAGATCTGCCTCTTCCTGCTCTTGAGCCGAGGTAGCGGCAACGCCAGTCGGCTGCATCATAGCGGCCTTGTATGCAGGGTGCTGAAGATAAAACAGCAACATGAAGCAACAGACGCCATTAGACATTCAAGATCCTGTCAGAAGATCCTTTACGAGTCACACGTACCCTGTTGATGAGGAAAAAGTTAAACAGAGCCAAAAAGAAGAAGCATATGCCGATTATCCAGCCGATCCAGCCCTGAGAGACAGCGAGAAACGCGATACTAGACAATGACAACAGTTCAACACAAAATCCCGCATCACAAACATTTACGCAAACATTTTCAGCTTGCAAAATACGTACCAGAGAATATAAGACGCCTTGCCTGTGGCCGAGAACATGAACCCAAAGTTAATCTTGACGCGGTTCGCAACCGATGGGAACCGCTCATGATTTTCAACAAAGGCGAGTCCTGCACTTAGAAACCTAAATGTATCATAGAAAATAGAAAACACATATTAATAGCCAATCACAACGACATTGGCAAGATAGAAGGTAACATACATGATGTAGATGATAACGAGGAAGTGCGAGTAGCTGGGCACTTGAAACATTCGGATGAAGCACGTGACCCAGAGACCAGCGGAAAACACGATATTCACCAGTCGCATATAGCCATTAATGCGTGAAATATCAGTGCTGGAGATGCGGCGCTCCAGCTCATCGGTGCGTTCCTTTATCGCAGTAGGCACTTGCACTTGAGAAATCTGCGACTTAAACTGCGTTGAGAGCTGGCGCAACATTTCCGTCGCAGGGAAAGTCGTTGAGCTTCCAGTATAAGCGTCTCCTCCTGCTTCAGCGACAGGGATGGAAGCCGCAGTCGAGGTCGCTGCGGCTGTGGAAACGGACGGTTGCATCATGATGGGCGTGTTCTTCCTTTCTTTGATTATCAATGATAAAGAGAGACGAGCTGCTTTGAGAAATGATAGTGATTTGTTTTTAGTTATAATCCAGTTTCTTTATTAAGAAAGTTACCTCATTAATTTAATTAAAAAATAATAATTATTAATATTTCCAGTTTCTAAACGATTATTGGTCTACAGAATATTAGTCTGAGCAGTCGAGAGTTCATGGGAACAACAACCAGTGTATTTTTTATTGATGGTCGCCATTGTCACGTCTTTTGTGATCTGTATCATTTGCTGCAGATAAAAAGCATTGTTTATTCGTTCTTGACAGTAATACTTTTGGTAACGCTGAGTCTTTGCTCTTGTTTGAAAGTAGGGTGTATTGGTGTTCCTGCAGCGTTTGCTTAAAGGAGGTGAATACGTCCTTGCAGATGCAAGCACCTACTGTGAGTGTTGAATGGTTGTCATGCAGTCTAATAGTAGATATGTTGAATTTCTTACAGTAAAGCTGCTGTATCTCGGCTAAATCTACCATATTTAGCCGCACATGCAATCGAAGAGTGTCCTCTACTTCTTTCAATTGGAATTACAAACTTGATGCTGCCCTAGCAGTTGTTACAAAAAAAATAGAGCAAGTGGTCACCACCACAGATCTGCTCGCTTGCTCGCAAAACTTGCCTGCATGTTGATTACATTGTGCGGCTTATGAGCCCATGAGGAGGCCTTAATTGCTGTCCGGTGTGTATCACGTCATACAAAATGTTTTTCAAATGACTTTAGAAGAGACCTCCTCCTCAACGGAACCATTGCCTACGCGCAATAGCCCGCGCGATTGCCGTTATGAGTTTTCCACAAATGAGCTAATTTCCATACAAATGCAAGTCGTCGGACATGCTAACCTGTTTGCAACGTACGTGCGGCATGCATGACAAGAAGGCCCTGGGATAAGCCTGATGTCAAGGGTAGCGGTTGTTTGCTAGACTTGGCCCATGCTTGCTAGACTTGGCACCATGCTTGCTAGAATGTTCCATTTCCAGTCTTTGACTGGTAAGGCATCGAGATGTTGAAAGCGTATACGACAAGAGTATGGCTTCATCGTAGACGCACGAAGAAAGCAGGTGTCGATTGTCCTGGTCTCACGCGTACTATATGGTATTATCGCAACTGTTTGTACACACCCATTTAACGTGGTCAAGAATACGGCGGCAACTGGTCGCATATTCCCAAAAATATGGCTCCGTGTCGTCGTTCATGCAGCTGCTTCGACATATATGACTATCTTTGTAGGGGTTTGGGAGGATAACTGCTGGACTTGTATCACATATAGGTCGTGCGTGCATGCGCTATCATGACATTGTCGTACGATGCAGTCAAGCTCGCGTCAACGCTGACTAAGATCAAACTGCAATGCATCTTGAACTCATGGATGTACTGGTGGTCACATGAGGCTTATGCAGTTATTATATAGCGTTGGCTTTGTTTTTATGGAAGGGGTCAACCAATGGAAGCCGCAATTATTTTCATTCAAGGAAGTCGCCCTGCAGGGTGCACGGTCGACGCGTAGATACAGTCCCGATACTGACGCGAAGTTAGACTTGTGGCTAGGGAGATAGCCTCGCCACAGATCCAGCATCATCATCCATTTCAGTCAAGACTAGGCACGCCAGGTGAAAAGGAGGTGGTCTTCATCGTCGCTAAATCAGGATGCATATAGAATTCTTTCTACGCAACAGGCCTTCGTCCATTAACTTCAATGATAGCTTCTGTCGTCCACATTCTTAACCTGCTAGCTAATGCACCTAGGGTCGGTAGCCATACGTCGACTGCCGATTTGTACCACAAACTGAAGGTAATAAAAAGGTTGCGGCTTTCTAACGCTGACTCTATTCCTGTGACAACGTATACCTTTGAAATGGCTTCTCCCTACAAGCTTTATCATCCCATACTGCGTTAGCTTGAGGCTCCCTGTTACTAAATGGTCCCGAATAATCAAGAGGAATGGCATGTAACAAGTCTCGACGACGAGGTTCAATTGGCAATTAACTCGGTGCCTGAAACAATTCAGACCTTTGATTGATAATATTTTTCGAGTAATGACACAGAATGACCAACAACAACTACACCAACAAGATACAGAAAAACAGCAAAAAACGTTCAATGCCTCGTCCAGCGAGGTCTCCACGTGCCCGACCGGCACAAATTGGTCTGCCGAGCCTATGCCGAAAGATGAAGATGAGTCCGTGCGATCACTAAGCTCTACCTGTCTTTCGTTTGCTTCACGGCGACTAAGGAGGAGACGACTGCTCAGTTCACACGCCCGATTGCCACTTATCTCTGTCACGTCGCTTTACAACCGCTTACAGACCTCCGGAGTCGTGCTTGTGGATTGCCGCAAGAGTCTCGAATTCTCATCAAGTCATCTCCCGGATGCGCTGCATTGCCCCCATTTGTACACGGGATCGCATTTATCAGCACTAGGTTGTGCTGGACACATGACAAAGACAGTGGATGACGTACTAGAGCTTACGGACAATGAAAAGCTGCGCGAGAAATTAATAAGAAGAGACCTTATTGAAGTGGTGGTCATTGGAGGTAACCACACAAGTGCGTCTTTCCTGTACCGAATGGACTGGGGCTACCGTTTTGCTAAAATGCTTATGGAAGAGGGACGTGTTTATTCAGTACGGTTCCTGGCACAGGGATTCCCGGCCTTTGTCAAAAAGTACAAGTTCATGTTAGTGTCATCTCCTACGGTAACACGTTCGAAAGAAGATTCCATCAATCGTGAAGAATTGCCATATTCTCCGATGGTTTGTAGCCCTACGTCGATGATGCATTTTCCGAACGAAATTGTGGACGGTTTTCTCTACTTGGGCAACTTTTGGCAAGCCAATTCGCCCGAGGTTATTGCGTCCTTGCAGATCACGCATATAGTAAACATGGGTGCAATCACTGATCACCGCAATAAGTTTGAGCACGTCAAATACTTTGATGTTGCAATCAAGGATAACGTGGACGTGGACATTACACAAGAATTTGGTCCATCTATTGAGTTTATTGAGAAAGCGGCAGAGGGTAACGGACGTGTGCTTATCCACTGCGTCCAAGGAGTCTCGCGCTCGTCTACGATCTGCATCTGGTATGTGATGCTCAAAACTAAGTGTACGCTGTCGGCTGCCTACAGTCACGTGCTCAAATGCCGTCCCCTGATTTTCCCTAACCGAGGCTTCATGGCGCAACTAATTGCCAACGAGCGACAGCTATATGGTGACCAAAGCGTCATTGAAGATGAATTGGAGCTGCTTCAAAACGGTCTCTTGCCGCCCGTCGATCGTAGCGGCTCGGCGCTGTGTGAGACTTTTCTTCCATAACCAATTCATGGAGTTGTCAAAGTCAACTGCCGTTAATAACCATTTACTATTGCTTCACAAACTTAATGCAGACGTCGCCATACGATTGGCCACTTTTATTTTTGTTATGCACGTAACTGCAAGAAACCAATGTACAGATAACCGTCTACGTAGTGTGCGTTGGTGGCCTATCTATGGATAGCTAACGGATCAATGACATTAACTAGCCGTTCATAACTTAGACTGTAGACAATAGCACTAGACTTTTACTTTTGCTGGTTATAATTACGTTATTTTGCGTGATAGAAAGACACATTCACTTTGCCTTTTTCTTGTTAATCAGGGTTAGGAACGTCAAGCGTGGCTATCAGCGATTTTACTTGAGATCCGTCTGAATACCATTGGCTTGCGCCATCCGTTGTCTTTGTGCTGCTTAGCATTGATATATAACTTACTGGTTGTGACGCACAACAAGCAGCACAAGTCTAAATTTTTCCAGATGCGGTATCAGCAATCAGATCTAGTGTCGCGGGATGCGGGGATGGAAAGGAAAAACAGCAGGACAGAGTAAGAAAAGTACACTGTCAAATCTGTCATTTTGACTTAGCTTACTTCAAGCTGCAAAATATTGTAACGATATTACAGTGCTCATGTATCCGTCCACACGGCAAGGCTAGATCCGAATTGTATACATTGCCTGATTAAGCAGCCTGCAGCAGTCTGTAACAGGGCTTCTCTTCTAAAGCCATGTAAACGAACATTCGAGACCTAGAGAACGGCCCTTGGAACCTTTAAATGCTGCACAAGAATCTCAAATGTCGGTATATTCCTACCTTGACCAGTCAGGAAGTCCAAAGCGCTTGTGCCTCTGATTGTGCGCGAGCGCCGCGTGTACACCGACTGAACAGCATAATGCTGCCATTGCGGCTTTAGACGAAATGCAGCTGCGAAACATAGGTGGTATAAATGGCAACATTTCACTGGCTGTCTTCCTTTGGCAAAAGGGCTTCATATCGAAGAAGCTGTGCTTAAATTGCAGTATTTGGTGCCCTGCTGCCCGTTGTGAAGTCTGTGAGGACCACAACAATCAAATTGGACTGACCGAATCCAAGGCGTTACCAAGGAAAGCAGTCTGGAACTGCTCGTTCACAGTATGTGCTTGCTACGTGTGGTTCTCATGGCTGTTACGGACACTCTAAGTTTAATGGATCATGAATCCTCGAGGTCCGATGTTATGGGGATGAAGACCACTTTGTGTCGAAAGAAGCGATTCGGCCTGTCGCATAGTGCGTTACATGTAGTCCGTGTGCCGATTGACACGTCACTGAAGTATACCTGCAGCACCACCGTTTGTAAAACTTTTGGTTGTCTGTCATGTATCAAAAAGTAAACTTTAGTCCAGAGTAAAACTACCAAGCTACTTATTGAATTCAAAGGCATGCATGACATATATGTGTTGCATTGTCTAGTTGTCACTGAAGATATTCATATCATTTATCACATGTGCTCCAAGCAAACAGAGTACGTACATTACTGATGCTTACAGGATATGGAGGCATAGGCCCATTTGCAGCGACTATAGGCGCTCGTGACGTTGTCGTGCCCTTGGTGACAGGGGTTCGTGTGCAGGCTACCCCTTAAGATTGTCTGCGCTTCAATCTTGGCAATGCCGAGATGAAATTAATCTTCATATTCTTGGTTACATAAGTACAACAAGGTAGATTTTTGAGGCGTTCGTGTTGTGTGGTGGCTCAGGACTCGAGACTCTGTCTGATGGAGCATATTTTGCAGTGGCATGCGTGCTACTGCAAAATACACCATCGTCTGGTGGTGGTGTTTTTTCAAAATGCGGTGATACGCGGTACTCAATAGTCGTTTCAAAGAGGTAGTTGGTTTTACACACTTTGATGAAGCACTGTATTTCCGACGTGATGAAGAATGCGCCTACGTCATCACATTGGCACCCACTTGGAAATCATGTGACAACGGTCTGGACACAGCAGCGTACGCTCCCAGGTCCCTCGACTGCCTTATTCTTCGTTTACTGAACCCATAGCTCAGGGTATCTTCTTATGTTTACTCCATTTGTCTTTGCGTCAACCTCGAAGTAAAAACATGCACGAACGAATGGTCTAGAAGCCACGATCTGTGATAAAATCCATGTGTTTACTACCAAGAACCACTGTATCCACGGCCTTTCTTCCAGATAATTCACTGTCGCCATCGACGTACTCATCGTGGTTCAAGATGATTGGCAAAATGCAGATGCAAAATCAAGCTGTTTAATGACGTTTGAACGTAGCTGAAATTTGTGTAGCCGAGCTACTGTAGCTACGCTACTTGTGCACTATGTGCAGAAGAAGTTGTCAGACTACTGTAGCAAAGCTACGTATGCACTAAGTGCGGAGGAAGACAAGGTCAGAGAGCTTCTACGTCTTAGGGTGTTTAACCCTCCTAGGCTAGCTCGTAAGCTTGTGCCTATCGGTATTAACAACCGAGTCTCAGAGAGACTAGTATCAAAGATACTGACTCCTTAGAATGAATAGAACGCTCAAGCAGTGATGCTTATAGAGCAGGTTTGAAACTGATTTATATTTATGTTTATCTTCTAACACTAAATATCGAAGCACCTATCCTATACTTAGTGCTAGTCACTATCACTGGCTCTTTAGCCTTTTATTATTATGCAAACATGCATAGTCACTATACTTTAAATAAGTATAGTGACCACGTGGCTCTCTGCCACGATGTGACCCTTCGTACCTCAGGTACGGTCACATCACCTACTTTTGTACCCAAGGTACAGCTACACCACATTGGGGTGGCAGGTGTGTATGTAAATTACACACCTTCGTGTAACCTCATTACACCCTCTCCCAACAATCCGTGGGATGCTCTGGGAGTGGTCAGTGATGCCCCAAGAGCTGTCTAACGCACCTGCAATGTTTAATCGTTTATTGACGCAGTTGTTTCGGCCCCATAGGGCGTATGCACAGACATACTTTGACGATATATTCGTTCATAGTCGAGCCGAAAATGACAAGACTGATGTGGAGAACCACATCGAGCACTTGCGAGCTGCTCGACTGCATGAAGATGCATAAGCTGTATGCCAATACTGACAAATGCATCTTCGGTGCGGAAGAGATTCCCTTTTTGGGATGCTTCATTGGAAAGCGAGGAATTTGGGCAGACCCTGTCAAGATCAAAGCCATAGTGGATTGACCGGTTTCAAGGAATCAGAAAGACCTACGCAAGTGGTTAAGTTTGGCAAATTACTTGCACAAGTATAGCCACAACTATGCGGAAATGGTTGGGCCATTATCAAATCTCCTTAAAAAGGATGTAGCATGGTGTTTGAACACCGAACACCACGAGGATTTTGACGCAAATAAGGAGAGTCTCCTACAGGCGCCAATTCTGGCCCTGCCTGATCCTGATCTCCCGTTTAGCGTCGTATGTGACATTTCGGACTTTACCATTGGCAGTACACTTTTGCAAGTTGACTCTGAGGGTCGAGAACGCATCATCGCGTTTGAGTCTCGTCAGCTGAAAGCTGCAGAGAAGAACTATCCAGTTCATGACAAGGAGCTATTTGCGATGAAGTATGCCCTTGTTAAGTTCAGGGTACACCTGTTGGGATAAAAGCCGTTTGTGATCTATACCGATCATGCGTCGTTACGCACAGCGACACAGTCGCTTCATCTTTCGCAGAAAATGGCTCGTTGGCTCTCCTTTTTCGCGGAGTATAACTTCGAGTGAAGTATAAGCCGGAAAACAGAATGTTTTGGCAGACGCGTTATCGCGTAGACCTGACTATGAGCTTGCTCATTTCAATGTTGTGAATTTTTCAGTGACGGATCATATCCGTGTGACGTATGCTCTTGATGAGGCATGTGTTGCCATTCTGCAGGCGCTGGGTAGCGCAGAATTAGAAAACTCCAAGGTGAAGTTGTCACCACTTAATCGTGCGAGATTACATCGTTATGCACTGATTGATGGTCTGTTGTACTATAGTTTAGGGTTGGATGACCAGCCTCCGGTTGTGGTACCTCATGATGAGGAGTTAAGTATCAGATACTTGCCGAGGCTCATGATACACCACTTGGTGGTCATTTAGGTCGTGAGAAGACCTACATCTCGGTGAGCACGCATTATTGGTGGCCCAAGTTGTACAAATGGGTTGGCACCTACGTACGCACATGTAAAACGTGTCAAAGGGTGAAACCCTCGCCTAATATGGCTGCGCCATTGGCGAGTTTGCCTGTACCCTCGGGGTTGTGGCAGTCCGTTAGTATGGACTTTGTTTTTGGCCTACCGCGTGATGCGGCAGGCAACACTGGGATTGTGGTCTTTGTTGACCGATTGAGCAAGATGGCTTACTTAGCGGCAGTGCCGGACTCTATTGATGGAGAAGGAACAGCAAAGATGTTCATGGATCGTGTGTTTCGACAACCCGGATTGCCTGTGGCAATCGTCTTGGATAGAGACCCCCGTTTTACGGGTAAGTTTTGAACGTCAGTCTTTAAGTGCTGGGCACTCGACTGGACATGTCCACGGCGGATCATCCGCAGACCGATGGTCAGACAGAACGCGTCAATCGCGTTATTGGTGATATGCTTTGCAGTATTTTTGTTGAAACACCCAAGCAATGGAGCAAGATGCTCCCTCTCATAGAGTTTGCGTTGAACAACGCGGTGCATGCCTCGACAGGCTTCACCCCATTCTGTGTGAATGGTTTGGTTAACCCTAGCGTTCCTTTAACGCTACCCCCTGCCACATCAGGGCTTAGTGGGGGGAGATATAGCCAAAGGCTTGGCTGATATCAGCCCTGTTGCGATGCGCAAGAAGGTTGAAGCGTTTCTGTTAACGGGTTTTGACTATTTCGTCGCGTCAAAGACGTTCTGGCTGAAGGCCAGGATGTTCAGAAGAAACATGCGGATGCCAAAGGCAGGAAAAAAGAACATGAGTTCGAAGTGGGAGACTTGGTTTTATTAAACGCTAGGAATTTACCTACCCGTGCCTTCTCGGCAGTATACAAAACTAAATTACGACCAGACCACGTTTATTGGACCTTTCAAGGCCATAGGCAAAAAAAGGTTTAGCCTATACGCCGAGAATTCCGAAGAAGATGAGAACACATCCTGTGTTCTACGTGGGCTTGCTAAAGCCATATCTTAATCCTGTCCAGGTGGACTTCGAGGGGTTGTCCCCGAATCCCCGGCCGAAGGAGGGGGTAGTACTGCATCGGGGGCGTATATGGACGCTGAAGGCGTACCAGGAGGTCGATCTGACATCGCAGTTCGGTTTGAGGCTCAATCGCCACTAAGCGATCCGAGGTCTCAGAGCAATAAGGCTCAAAAGACCGATGGTGTCGATCGACACGGTCATCGAGCGATGACAGGTGAGACCTCACCGATGCAAGGGCATCAAGCTCCAGGAGCGTCAGGCGATGCTCAATCTTAGAGAGATGAGAGGTCAATGGTCATCGACCTCCTCCGACGTTGATTGATGACCAGAGTCATCAACAGTTCCACGTGGAACGACTCTTGGCTCGGCGTCGTCACCTGGATCATACCCAATGCTTGGTGAAGTGGAGGGGTTGCCACCAGTCGTACGACACGTGAGAGTATGAGGTACCCCTCTGGCAGGATTGCCCTGACGCCGTTGACGCTTTTGACCATGACGGTGAGAAGCGACGACAGCTGATGTCGAACGCTTTCTAGCACTAGATACTGTGGAAGTAGGGTCAGTAGGCTGGCTTCGCCTCTGACTTCCAGAAGAAGTCGATGTCGGTACATCAATCGTCTGAGAGGTACTGGCAACAGCTTCAGAAACTTGCTCCCCACAGGTCTTTGACCTGTATGTGGAAGGTAATTGACGTTTCGCTTTGAGTTAGCGAAGTTAAAATGTAGACGACGTTCTAACCAACGTCTTGCGCTTTAGCGCATAAACGCAAGTTCGACAAACTTGAGAGATTACATGCTCGTTCTACCCAACGGTTGAACTGGTGATCATCGTGTGCAGAATTATCACCTGGTGCAAGCACCACTGGTATGCCATTTAGTGGGAGCACGGGCACATTACGTGACTGTCGTGACAGTCGCTCCTGATACGATTTCACCGTAAATTCCTGGGAAGTAAGAAACTACTCACGAAGAGCAACACTATCTGCATTCTTGCAGGCTGTTCGGGCCTGGGATCCAATGATATAGGCTTGCAAAGATTGCGATGCAGCTTGTCGAGCTTCCTCATTGGGGTCCTGAGGCACGAACTCATAGTCACGTCGTGAAAATGTTTGTTTGGGCCGTGACAAAGCGGCCGCTCGGGCCTCGTCATCAAGTTGACGACACTGTGCAGCGTCAAGAGGGTTCTAACCTCTTCGTCTGTACCCTCTCGCGAGGGAAGAGGAGGCACTTGGCGCAAAGGGATTGTCTCCCTTGGAGGAAAAGACACAGATTGGGATCGACATCCCTCGCTCTGTGAGCGTGATGATCTTAAGGTACCTTGAACTGAAGGAGACTCGGCACCGCTACCCTTAGAGGCAACGTCACTGTCATCGCCCCCATAGATGTAGCGGCGCATTGCTTCATCATGATGGAGCAAGCTTTATAGGGATGAGTGCTTTATAAAATTAAGTGTTCTTAAACACTGTAATGCTTAAAGCAAGTGTTGTGAACACTGTAATGCTTACAAGCAAGTGCTAGGAGCTTAGTGCTGTGAAAGCAAGTGTTCGTGAACACACAAAGGGTATTAGTAATACCAAGTGCTTGGCACTTAACGCTCATAAGCAAGTGTCGTAACACTTAATGCTTTGGCGTGAGTGCGATGCACTATATGCTCAAAGAGCGAGTGTCGTAACACAAGGATGCTTAAAAAGCGTGTGTGCAATGTACGGGTGCTCAAAGAGCAAGTGTTAAAAACACAGACGGTTTGAACGCAAGTGCAAGCGCTTATTGCGAGGCAAGCAAATGAGAAGAAAATGAAATCGATGCCGCCAATTAATTGCAAAAGTTCGTGGGTACGTCGGGTACCGCTCGGAGTGCAGACCGCTGTAAGCGGGATATCACTAGCTCGCATGAGCAGTTGGTAATATCCATCGACTAAGTCGAGGGCACTGTACATCATACTTCCCACCATATTGTTCTGAAGATCATCCTTGCGAGGAATCGGTGTTTAATCCAGGATAGGGGCTGCATTCAGCTTATTGTAAGCATGCACTATCCGCCACTTTCCATAAGGCTTCCTCACACAAAACGTGGCCGTAGAGTGAGGAGACTCACTCTCACGCACCATGCCAGCCGCGTACTTTGCACGAAAGAACTCGTCAATGACGTCACATTGTTCTCGTGGCAGCGGCCATTGTTGCGTCACACAGTATTTGGCTTCTGGAACCAAGTCAATCTCATGACGTACACCTCTATCCGGAGGTAACCTCGTCGGAGGTTCTCTGGATACAACATCTCCATATTTCTTCAGTAAAGGAAAAAAGGTCTGAAAGGTCCTTCAGGATCTGTGATCCACTACGCGCTCTCAACGCCTAATTGGTATCTTCAAGAACTGCTTTATCCAAAATTGATAAAGAGTTTAACTCCTCCTTAGGTCATATAACGACCACTTCGGCGATGTCGCCTGCCTGTAAGGCAATGACAAAATCTGCAAAGACCAACTCGTCCAGCTCTAACAGAGCACTTAATGCGGGTATTGCTAAAAGAGCCACCGGCTCTTCAACATCCCCAGTCAAACTATTGACGAGTGTATATAGCTGTTTGCTATCACCGTCACTCACAATATCATCATCGCTACTCATGATGCTTTCAGCATCCAACGCATCAGCGTCCACAGGTGTACACACCTCAAGGTCAAAGACCACTTCGTTTACTGACTGCACCCCACCCTCTTGGGTCAATACCTCGTCATGATGTGCTCGCACCTCGTTGTCCTTAAAAACAACCGTCATTTTTGACTTCACCCGACCCTCTTGGGCCAGTACCTCGTCACTAGGTGCTTGCACCTCGTTATCCTCAAATACAACATCCATTTGTGACTTCACTCGGCCCTCCAGGGTCAGTTCCTCGTCACTCATGTCACTTGGACTCATGTCCTGACATCTTGGCTTGCAGCCACCAACACCACTCACGGTGTTTAATGATGTAACATCATTCTCATGACACATGTCAGATGTGCCATCTAGTGGGTTCTCAACCACACTATCGACAGTCATTGGGCCTCATCCAAGACTATTGTCCTCGACACTTACAGCGTCTACAAAGTCGGATATTCCGACATCCAGCATATTGATCGAATTGGTCCAATATCCGCGCCAAAAGCGCTTTTGCTTCCTAGCAGAGGTGAGTTCATGACTCTCCAGTGGTCCACCAGGAGCATTGCGCGTTGCGCCTAAGGTCTTCGACCTCCAATCAATCCATGGCTTATGACGTTCTCAGCCATGCCATGCCTAGTATGAGGTCATACCTCGCATCCAGGTCCAAGACCAGACAGCGTTCCATGCTGTTAAAGTCTAAGAACATTACATTTAAATCCATCGGGACTTTGGGTATCGTAACAAGCGCACCCGTCGCTAAGCGAACTATGACTGTGTCGCTTTCACGCGCTACAAGCGCTTCAGCATACTACGGCGCACATAATTGCCCGATGCCCCCGAATCGATCAAAATGATCCATGGCTTATCATAGCCCGTAATTGTCCCTTCGACGACTAGCAAGCCTGGCTTACATTCTCGTTCTGTTTTTGAGAGTTCGAATCTCTTTGGGGCTGGGATCTGTTTACTTCTACCTCCTAGAGGTTCAACAGAACTCAGTGTTTCCCCAGTAGGGCACCCCTCGCCTACTGGGTCCCGCCGTTTCCCCGCGGCAAACCAGAAGGTTGATTCATGAGGCGTCAGCCCATCGAGGCCAAATATGCCTTTCTTGCAGGGCATTTTGCCATCAAATGGTTTGTGCTCTTGCAGATGTTATATGCGCTGTCCTTGAAGCTCCGCTTCTTCATCCTCCACTTGACTACAGTCCATGGGTACAGACATACCCATCAGACGAGTAGTTATAAGTGGCAGGCGTAGCGGTCTTAAAGTTGGTCTCGGCATTCCATAACAGCTTCCTCGAACAAGGACGGCTCACCCGGAAGACTTTCGTTCTGGCAACGCCAACTCGGAGGCCCTCCATGACGACCGTGACGGTCACTGCCTCAGTCATAGGGTCTATGACTATGGCGGCAATAAGAGTTCTCAGCTCTTGCACTTGTGCCGCAAGCTCACGCTTACCTTGGCGACATCCCAAAAAGCGCGACCGATTACGGTGTGCTTGGTTTGGCGCTGCATAACGCCGGATCATCTGAACTTTATGATCGGCCCATATTGGGAAGCATCTTGCAATGATGCACCGCATGTGAGCGCTTTTTGTTTGTATAAGCCACCCAAGTTACCCGTGGCAAATCCAACACGGTACGGTTCATAGGTGATGTCGGCTATGAACATAGCCGATCCAACCTGTCGGAACCACAGCATAAGGTTGTCACCTTCTTTGCCGTCGAGCTTGTCCACTTCAAAATGTTGAGTTTCGTCTGCGGACCACTATTGCGCCATAATCGCCATTTGAGAAGGCGTTGAGGAAGATGTCTGTGCCTTTAAATGCTTGACTAGAGCTTTATTATATTCATCAAGCTTATGAATACGCTTGCTAACCTCTTCTTCACCTTGGGCAATGAGGTATTCCACGCCCTTACGGCCAAGGATAGGTAGCAGCTTCTGCAACCCTTCCTGTTGTGCTTGTGACAGGCCAACCGCTGACATCTCATCGATGTCCATTCTCACACAGAGAAGTAGTCGCAAACCCAGGTGCGGGATTGCCTACAAGTGCTACCAGGAGGAGCCGAGCTACTGTAGCTACGCTACTTGTGCACTATGTGCAGAAGAAGTTAGTCAGACTACTGTAGCAAAGCTACGTATGCACTAAGTGCAGAGGAAGACAAGGTCAGAGCTTATACGTCTTAGGGTGTTTAACCCTCCTAAGCTAGCTCGTAAGCTTGTGCCTATCAGTATTAACAACCGAGTCTCAGAGAGACTAGTATCAAAGATACTGACTCCTTAGAATGAATAGAACGCTCAAGCAGTGATGCTTATAGAGCAGGTTTGAAACTGATTTATATTTATGTTTATCTTCTAACACTAAATATCGAAGCACCTATCCTATACTTAGTGCTAGTCACTATCACTGGCTCTTTAGCCTTTTATTATTATGCAAACATGCATAGTCACTATACTTTAAATAAGTATAGTGACCACGTGGCTCTCTGCCACGATGTGACCCTTCGTACCTCAGGTACGGTCACATCACCTACTTTTGTACCCAAGGTACAGCCACACTACATTGGTGTGGCAGGTGTGTATGTACAATACACACCCCGTTACAAAACGCTCTAGCATGTCCATTACAACGTCAACAAGTCAGCATTATCAAGGCGACTCAAACAAAGTCGTAGTGAGCAAATCGATAACGTGATGGTTCACCAGCTCAGGTTGACGGGCACACAATCTGAAAAAGTAATCTCATCATACAAAGTTGTAGTACCCTCCATGAGTCGATCGTATGACCGCCGGTGATGAGTTGGGGTCACATTCAGGGCTTTGCGTTCGCCATTTCACCAACTGCAAGCACGTAAAGGCAAGGTCCCGACTGATATTAAGAATGGGCGTCGGCTAAGAACATAAGCGGATACGAGAGCGATCTCAAGGCCAGATTGCGGTGACTGATCAAGCCCGCCAGCAGTACATTTTGATTGCGTGAAGTTGTTCGCACAGTGGAAGCCCGACCACAAACCAATCGATTGTCCTAAGGTCCACTGAGAAGATGATTCAACCTCCAATTTGGTATATCAATCGAAAACACGTTTGAAACGATAAATACTTCTACTGTTTTACAAGGTCGAAACTGGTAGATTGAACGCAATACTACAGCAAATTTACGCAATATTCAAGCCGACAAGTCGTTACTGAAACCGCCAGCAACGAGCTTGGAAGCCTGTGGTGGTCGTTGTGTAAAGACAAAGAGTGATTGTAACTGTTCTCAACATCATTAAATGTTACAATGAGTGCTTGAATTCTTCTTTGTCAACCATGAAGTTGATGCAGCTACTGCTGGACAGTTATCACTTATATTGCATTGATCTACATGGTCGCTTTAATGCGACGTAAAGATTTGCTGAAGTCTATACAACAAAGCACTGCATCAAATGTCTAACCCAAATGAGCTCCAAGACATTATGGCGTTTGCGTGCTTTTTTCGAAATGCAATTGAGATTAGCGTTTTATTTAGTGTGACGAATGAAAAAATTGCTTTTTGTATAACATTGTCACACTCGAATTCTCACTTTTTAAATCCAAATGCTTTGTAAGAAAATTAAGTGACATAATCGAAATCCACATCGGTCTCAAATGCTCATCCGATTTGTGCCCAGGTCCTCTCGCATCGCAATCGCTTGCACCGGTATTAAGCACTCAGTCAATCTCCAAAGAGCATGTCATAATTTGCAAGAGCTTGTAAGTATTGCTCACGAAAATTTGGTCCCTTTACGCCCCTCCTTCTTGCGTTACACTCATTTAGGACCATCGACTTCCTGTTTTGTCGGTGCTCGTGTCCGGTGGTTTTCGTCCACTGACGTCTCTGCATCCAATGAATCTTTTGCAGTAGTAGCAGATCAAGTGCATGTGGAAATTGATTTGATCAACAACGTAGTGGCGACTGCCGATGTCAAGCGAGAACTCATTCAATTGCGTGAAAAAGCAGCCGACCCGAAGCTCTGGGACGATGCTGCAAACGCAGCTTCAGTGGTACAGCGACTAGCTGCGTTGGAGTCACGGGAGAACCGAGCTTGCGAATTGCATCGCCAATACTTAGACATTAAAGAAACGTATGTGTTGGCAGCGGAGGAGAACGATGAGCCCATGCTTCAAGACTGTATGAGTGCTATGACTTCAGTGCACGCAGATGTGCAGCAGCTACGACTGGAACTGTTGCTCTCTCATGAGAGTGACGCTTGCTCGTGTTTTCTGGAGATTCAGGCGGGTGCTGGTGGTACCGACAGCTGCGACTGGACGGCGATGTTAGCAAGAATGTATTCGCGCTGGGGCGAAGCGCGTGGTTTTCAAGTGCATCACGTCGACGAGTCCGTAGGAGATGAGGCGGGCTTTCGCTCTGTAGTGTTGCGGATTGAAGGTGCGAACGCTTATGGTTGGGCAAAGTGTGAGGCTGGTGTGCACCGCCTTGTACGCACCTCGCCGTTTGACAGCGCTAGAAGGAGGCAGACGTCGTTTTCTCAAGTTCGCGTGTATCCTGTGGCTGATGAAGGAAGCTCTCACAAAGAAGTCGACATCTCACCCAAGGATCTACGAATCGACACGTTCCGTTCGTCGGGGCCTGGTGGTCAGCATGTAAACACGACAGATAGTGCTATCCGAATCACACACATTCCGACGGGAATTGTAGTGCAGAGTCAATCAAATCGATCGCAGCATCGCAATAAAGCTGAAGCATTGGCTATGCTCCAAGCTAAGCTTTACCAGTGTAGATTAGACGAAGAGAAGCGTGCAAGACAGCAATTGGCTCAAGGACTTGGGGACAATGCCTGGGGCAACCAGATTCGGTCTTATGTGCTTCACCCGTATCAGCTAGTGAAGGATCATCGTACAAACTACGCAGAAGGCAACACCACCCAAGTGCTTGACGGTGCCATTGACCACTTTATTGAAAAGATGCTTCTGTATCAAGCCAGTTCCAGTACTTTAAATGAGAATTCTGGCAGATAATTATGCTTGACGTCGTTTAACTTGCCAAAATACTGAAACATCAATATTAATCAGTCAGCCATAATAAACGACCGTCTCTCATCGTTGCGACGAATTGGAGATAGTAGAGCTCGTGAGCCTATCGACCGTCTTGATGTAGCAGTTTCCGCGACACGACGAGCGATCTCAACGAGTAAGAGGTCGTGCTGTTGAGAGGATATAGTGTGCGTGTGTTCTGCCCAGTCCAACACCTCGCTAACTTTCTTCGTCACAACATCACGTTCGTCGACAGTGCGACTAAGCATGAACGCTTGCTGCAAAAATGATATCTCCATCTCATTAGGATTTTGCAGCCATGGTTCGCCGTCGATCTGCACAGGCAGGGTTTCTTTCAAAGAAAGACTGATGGACTTGGCCTGACACAAACGTACTGCCTTCGACAAGCCCACCTGCATCTGGCCGAGATGCAATGTGCCATATACTGCTACGACATCGAGTAGACCATCATGCGGAGAAGAAGGACCGAAGTGCGTGCTGGTGTTGCACCTGCCACCACTGCTCGTCTGGCTTCGGTCATCATCTGTCTCGCTATCCGAGTCCGAGTCCTCGCTGTCGGATTCTGTGTTATCATGCCAAAGCTTTGAGCCACCGCCGTAACTGTTAATGTTGAGGATAATGACGCCTTCTGTTCCTTCAGGAAATGTGATGCGCTTTCCATCGCAAACGAGTACAATTCTATCGGACAACCCGGCACACGTTCGGACAAGAAAATTCTTTGCTCCAAATTGACTATACCACAACTTGTTCACGAACTGACTCATGAAAAGCCCCGGCGAGCGTTCACGCTGTTGATGGAACTCAAGCGCCACCTGAGCATCCACCCCGATACCCAGGTAATTGTTCAAGACGACGCGCTTCTGCGACTGGCCAATGGTCACTTCCCACCGATCCAGCAGACTAACATGGGCAGCTTCCACTTCACTAAGAATTTCGCTCACATTTGTGGGGGCTGAAAAGCCGGAACCCCAACCCAAAATACGAGCCAAATCGTTACCAGTACCCAACGGCAGAACTGCAATAGGTGGCTGCCGTGGAGCTCCGATCTCATCTAAAGCACCAAGTATCCAGCCTACAGTTCCGTCTCCACCACAAACCAGAATTCGCAGTCGTGGAAGCCCAGTGAACCGACGCAGTGGTTCAATGGGGCTTTGGTGCGATAGATCATATACTTGTAGGGGATTAAGCCGCTTTCGCACGTGTCGAAGAACATGTAGCCCCATCTTACCACCACTACGACTATTGATAAAAACCAAAAGTGGAGTAGTCTCCTTGGGAAGCTCAACGAGATCATACGGTAGCCCATCGAATCCGGACACGGCGTTTGATGAAACTACAAGTGGATTCTCCCACTCACTAGGGACCTCGCTTCGCAAAGTTCTTGTTGGAGGAATCGGCGGCTTTATTGTGTTGCTGGTAATTCCACGTCGAAGACGAATAGTAGACATTTTCTTCGCTGCGATATGCGCTACACTACGCATCGAGTTGAGTGCTCGTTGTGACTTGGTAGCAATTGAGTTAGGGTCGTGCAACACAACACAAGACGGAGGTAAGATGAGGTTTGCATGCCGACCCAAGCTGCAACGTCGTAATAGCGGCGGTCGATGTACACGGGCCAGTGCCTGCTGGAAGCATTCCTCGTGCACTCGTACATGACACCACGCACATTTGAGTCCTGAGAGTGCTAAAATACTTCCGCAGAAGAGTCCACACAACGAGCAAGAGTCCATCGGGTCGATGTTACCCTTTATCCATATGTGTTGTTGCTGTTGCATCGACATGAGCGAAAGCTCTGTTTCATTGTTGTTTGACGAATCTGTTGCAAGTGACAGCAGTACTCCAGGCAATTTACAGGCACAGGATAACGTAGATGGGAATACAGAAGTGCCACCAACAAAATCACTTGACGAAGAGGAACTGGGTATGCTCTTGTAGTGCATTATAGAAGCCGCGCATTGTGCATGCGCAAACATGCCGCAGATGTCGCACGTGACCACATAGCTGCGGATGCCATAGACAATGGTCTGACACATATTGCACCATTTTAATCTATAGGTAAACACAATAGAGTTGGTCAGTTTATAATATAGTAGCAATTGTATCTTAATGTTAGTATGTAGCTCTTCGACATAAATTACTTACCCAGCTAGATTCCCCGGTCTCCACTGATGCTGTCCAATGACGTACGGACCGTCACGAAAGCTGCGCCATGTAAGGAAGAATAGAAACTTACGTATACAGAGAAAGAAGAATAGAAAAAGTACTAATATTACGAGTATATAGCCTATTAAGTTGAAATGCGCCATTGTCGCACAATGTGCATACGCTGCTGACAAAAAGGTGTAAGTAGGAACATTTCCATCATGAGACGTCGTATTATTTTACTTTTCCAAATTTTTGAAATTTACTTAGCCAATCAAAAAACAACAAATCAATATATCTGATTCCAAATCAATTGGAATGTCATTCAGTCATTTTGATTAGAAGAAAAAGAAGATTCAAACGACATATCGACGCTTTTTACTGAACTTCAGCTGATAGTTTCTTAGTAATCTTAGCAAATGACTCACCCTGGACCTTGGCAACATCCAGTTCAAGCTGACTAGGTTGGCGAGACCCATCTCCACCAGAAAAAGTACCAGCACCCCAGGCAGATCCACCGTGGACCTCATCCATGTTGAAGAGCAAAGGACTACGATAGCCGAGTGGTACATAGGTTAAGCCTTGATGAGCCAAGAACGTCAGTGAAGTTAGAGCTGTAGTCTCTTGACCGCCACCTTGGGTGCCAGTGCTGAAGAAGATACCTGCAGGCTTGCCAATCAACGCACCGGCAGACCATAGACCGCCACAAGCGTCAAATAGCGCCTTGACTTGCGCCGGCATGCTGCCGAAGCGCGTAGGAAAGCCCAATAGCAATCCATCGGCATTCTTGAGGATATCTGGCGTAGCCACGGGATGATCTTTCTTAGGTGCCGCATGCATTTTGGCTAAGATCTCATCGGACAAAGTCTCCTGGACTTGATAAACTTCTGCCGTAACGCCGGCTACAGACTCGACACCGGTCTTAATATATTCAGCCATTTTAGCAATGTGACCATAGGTTGAGTAGTAGATTATTGCAACATTTGTCATTCTGTCGGAGTCGTAGCTAATTTTTAAACTTCAACTTGCGTAAGATTGCGAAAATTGTAGAATGAGAAAAGATGGATATAATTATATCTTTTCTCATTCATACATCCCTTTTTTTAAAACAATAAACAAAAAAATTAGGAATTGATTTATGCACTACTAAAAGGTAAGCAACATCCTGTCCTGATACTCAACGATATGAACGGCGCTGTGTAGTCGAAAAGACCGAGATTCCTTTCTTATTCGATCCTTTCTTCTTCCCACCTTTGCCTGACCCTGCCGACGCCACTGATGGTTGAGTACTTGACACGTTTCCCCATGCAGATGGTAACCGAAACTCGGTCGAATCCGTAACAGAAGGTCTGGCATCATCCACAGTACCACTTCCAAGTGCTGGAAAATACCCAGAGTTTTCCGTCACACATGCAAATGACTGCTCATCATCATATACTGCTGTTTGAAGTTCACGTTCAAGTTTAATCTTCAATGATTTAGGGAGAGTAAATTTTTCCAGAGACTCGGCCAACGATTGCTCATAAGGGGACGGCCACATGGTTCCTTCTTGTTCAAGAGAGAAAGTTGACGTGGTGCTTCTATATATTGGAGATGAAAGAGTCGGCGCGTTTTGTAGCTTGACCTTGTGCTTCCGCAGCTTAGCACGCTTCTTGAGTTCATGGCGGAATACATTGAGCGTTGAAGGCGAAAGCTGAGGTGTCAAATCAAGCTCACAAACGTAGAAATCGCAAAATCGTGGTAAGTGGTTCAAGAAACGATACCGCTTCTGCGCTTCTTCATCCATGACCACATGCTCAATATCCAAAATACGTCCGTGAACTTTTTCTGGTAGCAAGTAATAGCGATTAACGGACACCGGCTCCAAACGAGCTGCCACTTGAGTCCATGTAATTTCTAGTTCTTGTGCGTCCTCCGCATGTTCACTATTCAGCTCATGCTGACGCTCATCCGAAAACTCCTTTAGCAGACACTTCATGTTCAACGGGTGGAGAATTACATAGGTCCCATTGGCAATCTGATAGAATGAATATGCATCACCACTATCGTTCGCATGAGACTTCCGCTTCGCTACATTAGTGGTGGTGGCGGTGCTGTGGGCAGGAGAGGAACCATATGTTCCACGGCCAAAATCGTTACTCATGGTAAGACGCCCTGAAGTGTTCCGCATGGCCTCTTCTACAAAAGGAAGGTTGTCCACGTCGCCGCTGCTACGAAATTCGGCGTCCATGGACTGCAGATCGTCCATTTCCGAGTGCAACATATTCTGCAAATACTCAGGCGTAGCTTCCAAGATCCTAGAATACATCGCGTCGACATCATGCACGCTTGGCAACATTCGAGAGCGCTTACGTTCGGCCAAAGCAGCAACCTCTGAACGCGATGAAGAATCTGGTTTAATGTCTTCAGCTTCAACGTTAACAGGAGAGAGGACACGACGCTGAGGAAACATGCTGGACTTCGGGCGCTCCAGAAATTGAAAAGTTGCGTTGGAACCCACACGAGGAGGAATTTGCACTTGAGTAAGCTGTACACTGCGTAGATGCCCTTTTTGCACAGATTCAAAGCACATCGGGCAGCGTCGCCAATACTTTTCTGTCATCGACAGGTAGCGAAGTATACACGGCCAGCTACATCGACACAATCAAGGCAGAAAAAATTGTAAGCAAATGTGCGTATTAATACTGCATAGAGGTTGTAAAATAATTTGCACCAGAAAATATGACCACATTTGGTAATTTTGGGCGCGCGAAAAGTGTCCATGCAAATTGGACAGGTATGCGGGCTTTCAACGTCATACCACAGCAGTACCTGCTCCACGCAAGACCCTACAATCAGACCAATGCTACATCAGTGCTCTTATCCAGTATCTAGTTTTTAGTCGCGCTTGCCCTGCAGCTTACATTCCGTTAGAGCTTCAAAATCCCATGTCGGCACGTCGGCATCCGGATCAAATGGTGCAATCACAAAGCGGTAGCTAGTCACAACCACGTAAATTCATACTAATCATTATCTAAATATTCACAAAGACAAATCTCTGCACGAAGACGTACTTCGCATGAAGATATTCCGCCTGAGTACGAGGCGCCAAACTTTTCTTTTTCTTTTGGTGATGATGCACCGAGTTGTCACGTTCAGGCATCGAAAAATTGAGCAGATGATTTGCAGATATGCCTTTGCGGGTAACACGTGCCTCATAGTCCATATTCTTCTTCTGTAGATGCAAACTGACAGTCAGTATTACAATGTCCACGTTCATTTTCATCCAGGATCGTCACACCTGCTCTCGACGTGGACCACGGCAGCTCGATCCTCCATTTCTATTGTTACGAGTATGATTATTATTACTATTAATCAAATAATAGGCGTCAATATGTGTATGTCCATTGTCGACCGATCCAATATGAGGTCTAGAAACGTACCTCATGTTTATGGACAGTCGGAAGTAAAATAAATAGTTATATCAATAGATAAAAAAGATACAAATGAAGTAGATAAAACGTAGTAAGGAACAAGAAGAAGGATGTCACGCGAGTGATTATACACCGCGTCAGAGAGAGATCAAGCGGGACGTCGGGTGCGCAGTTTTTGCGAATACCAAAATGCGTGAATAGTTTCGACGGACATGGTTTCAGCCAATTAAAATGCTTCATATTCTTCATTTTTCTTGTTCGCGTGACATACACAAGAATCGATGGCGGAAACCCATGAGGTGTTGCGCATGTATCGATGTCTTCTCAAGTTGGCGCAGCGCTACCCAAGCGTCAAACGCGAATCAATTATTCGTGATATTAAGATGGAATTTCATGCAAATAAGAATCTGACGGATATGCAGAAGATACGTGAAGAGCTTGCATCGGTACAGGCAGGTATCAAGGAGTTGTCGATGTATGCGAGCTTACATCCGTCAATACCCAATTGGAGCGTTGAAGTAGGGCGCGATACAATTCAGCTGCCACTTAATACAAACGGTGGTGTCAATGCTAAGATTTTCGGTGATAGCAAGAAGAGTAAAATGCAGTAACAAGTTACACCAAGAAATTTGTTCATACGGGTAAAATATCTGTTGCTCACAACAGTTACTTACCAGTTGATTCTTTAAAACTCAATGCTATAGCGTCAACGGTATCGGTACTTAATCATGTACGACATAGTAGTAAAAAACTTTGCAAGAAATTGGGCTCAATAGAGGTGATGTTGTCATCGATTGTTGCCGAAATATGATTGTATTATCCTTAATGGATGCAAGGCGTATAAGAAATATGCAGGAGCATTTATTCATTCATGTATGGTTGCTTACCGCATACAAAAGCAAACAAACTATATTTGTGGCAAATACGACGCAAGGAAACGATCTGTGTGAGTTGGGAATACCATGCGTCATATTCAAACCTTGCTAGGGCCTATCTGGTTTTATTTCTGGTGGTGTTCTTACTTGGTTACTGAAATGAAGAAACACTGGTTCACCATGAGCGTTCTCAGCGTCAGACACCGATTTTGATTCGACTATATAATGTATGCCTGGCTGCATCATTCAGAATGTTGTGCTTGCGCTTGCAGCGGACACTTCTGATCATTGCAATAACTCAGCCAATACGCAATATTATCGCTACTAATTTTGAATCGCCTTTGATATGGTTATATTTGCTTTTCAAAGAAAGCTTTTATACTATTTGCAATGTAAAGGGTTCTAGTATGTTAAAGTAATAGAACCAAAGGTAGTGTCAATTATTTTTTGACATACTCCCTGCAGGTCATATGCAGATGTAGATGGGCGGACGCTTGCACTTAGTTTTGAACTCTTCTAAGCTTACGCTCGGAATGGTATTGAGCATTACCGCTATGCAAATCGACGAATCTTTCGTAGATGTAAAATAATTGCATCATTTTGTATAGATTAGTAAGTATTGACAGAGGACCTGATGGCGATTATCGATCGACCATTTGATGAGTGCAGAAAACGATTCTGTCAAAGCACAAGAGATACTTTGCAACAAGTATATAGAGCTTTACAAACTTGTTTTTGTATGAAAATTACATTTTTATTCTTGTTTTTAAAATACATTCACGCGTTTGCTTGTCACAGAAATAATGAACAAGACCTGTAACTTTGTTCCCTATGACAGGCGCTCATGACATAACTTGCGTCATGTGCTCGTCCAGACTGATCGATCCATTCGTAGATTCATGCTTACATGCGTTGTGGTCGGCAGCCATCCCCTTATTTTAAATGTACACCCAGCCGGAGCGCTCAAAGGCCGTGGAAGGGTCAGTCTTCTCCAACTTAGAGTGAGGCGACATGCCGCCAAAGTCTTGCTCCGAGGGCACCTTGTTAGTAGTGGGGCGAAAGATTACGTATTTGAGCTGGTTGAGCATGGTGGATTAATCGATTTAATTGACGTGTTATTGACAAGGTAAATTGGAAACTGTGCTGCATGGATTGAAAACACGATGTCGAATCAACAAAAGTAACTTCAACAATCGACTTTACAGGGTTATGAATTGCTCAGAGAGCGTTTCTTGTTTTAAATCATTCAATTGTACAACGCCGTATTCAAAATATCATTTCTCACAAGCTCTTGCTGCTTTGGATGCGACAAAACGGTATGATGATTGGTCAATTGTAAAACGAAAGCAGGCAAAGTGACATGGACGCGTCACTAGTCTCCACTTGAATGAGCAACGTGCGCTTATTGGCTACATTTGTCTGGCGCGTCACTCGTTCCTCGCTGCGGCGCTTGAAGATCAGCAGTGTCCGTCATGCAAGACCAGTGCTTTCTATGGCTCTGAGTTGTCTGTCCCTTCTGTATCATGCGTTCTATTTCACGGCGCAATATGAATAGAAATGCCAAACAGACGATAGCAAGACACAAATTTACATATCCTAGCGCTTTCAATGCTTGCAACACTTTCCAGTAGATTCATGTCATCAATCGTATTTCATATGAGAACACGCAAAGGTTTTCTCATTTGTTCGTTAACAACTTAAACTATCGCAGAATATATCTGACTATATATCTTGAATCGGCCACTTACCAAGTAAAGCGTAGCGATCAATGCTATGAGATACAACAAGATAAACAGGTAAACAAGATGCATCTAAATGGCGCTATTGGCTGATGCAATTGCATAATAAATAGCGTTTCATAATTCCATGCTATGTACGACGCCTACCGTTGATATGCTAGAGGTACCGGTGACGGAATTTCGGTTGATAGGTTGATCCAACTATTCACGATAGACGTCGCTGCGGTGCAGATGAGCTTATCCAACGGAAAATTTGCAATTACATGTATTGCTTTCGTTCTTGAACAGTGCGTTTGTCTCAAGCGCTCAGCAAGTACCAGGTAATCTGTAGCTCCGAATTCTGATATACCGCCGCCGGCGACCGCGGGCTTTCTGATTGAAGTGCTGTTGAGTAATGTGAAAACGTTAAGTTGATGGAGGATTGATACGTGGACGCATTGCAAATAAGCCAACGACTTCATCTTGACGAGCTCAATCGAAAACAACGGATCAGCACGGAAATCAGTTACAATGTGACTGAAGCCAATCAGTTATGGCGATGTCCTTTGCAGACTAATGTGCAGGTTCTGTTAAGGTCCAGCTAAAAGGGGTCGAAGTTGTAGTGTATTTAGAAAGTTCAACAGTAATGGATTGAGCGGAGTCTAAGTAAATTGAGCGGAGTCTAAGCGAATTGAGCGGAGCTCTAAGCGAATTGAGCGGAGTCTAAGTGAATTGAGCAAGGTCTTCGTCCGTACGCTCTTTGACAAAACATGGTGATGGCCGTAGAGATTAATACACAGACAACGAAAAATGCAAGCATGGGGTCGGCGAAGGAGATGTGGATACAATATATGGATAATGAGAGTAGCAAAGGTCTGTCCATGTCGTTGCGCGAATTAAGTATCGAGAATCCGTTCATTCAGCTTTGTCATCCATCCATCATTCCTGAGTCAGGTTAAAGTAGTACATCGCCATATGCACTCTCGTTTTCAATCTGTGGAATACTGTAGGTCTGTTTGAAATGCTTCTTGTCTCTTGGTCAAATGTTCGATAATGAATGATTTACTAAGTATCAAACACAACAGCTAAAAATTTATGCAACTAAAATTCAGCGCTAAAGCGCGCCTCAAACGAGCCCTCGTCCAAAACAACCTCGTTGCTCTTGAAAATGCCCTTGCCAAAGTATTCTGCAATGGTATGAAAACCATCCGCAGCGGTCTCGAGCTGGTTGTAAAATTGCTCATGATTACCAGCTTTTTGCTCGAGTTGCGTTTTGAGTCCCAGGATGTGACGATGGTCCATAGAGCACGTCATACACTCTCGTTCTGTCTCAGAAATGCAGTTATGATGGAAGCTATGTTGGCACATAAAGTGCACGGCAGGTAAATCCAAATCGTGGTTGCACAGGTCGCACTTGGTTGCCTGAAACACAACAGCATGGCTACTGAGTTGCGCTATCTCTTCCTTCATTTGCTTCGTGTCACTTTTGAACGCCTTTATATTTTCTTCATCTTCCTGAATCTTCTTCTCGTCGCTAGCCAGCTGATTTACCACGTACTGCTTGATTACTGATACGGGTAGTTCACGTGACTGGCTCAATACCTGCACAACTTGAAGGGGAGGTATTGCTGGATTCGTGTCAATTAGTACCAGCAATTGTTTTAACTCCTTCCACTCCTCACCACTTGTAGCACCTTTCGGCAATGGCCCTCGTTCAGCAAAATACTTCAATGCCAATGACCATAAATTTGGATCCTTGTCGCCGTGTTTGCGCACCTCCTCCACAATGCTCTGGTCGTCGTTCTCCTCGATATGGAATTGCACCAGCATGTGGTACATGTGCAGCTTGTTATACAGATAGCGCTTGCCCTTTTTCATGTCGTGCATTTGCAGATGAATCAAGGCATGGTCCTCATCATACTTCACGCGCGGATTGTCAAGAATCCGAAGCACTGCCTCTTCTTTCTCCTCAACCGAACGAGAACCATTTTCGCCCTCATCATCGTCGCTCAGAACCATTTCGAGCAGCGTGTTGCCAATCGATGTATTGCTCACCGTCTCCACCTCAACAATATACTGCAAGAACTCCTTAAGCTGCGCGCGATGGGATACAAACAAGTGCAAAAAATCGCCCGGGTCCGATTTCAACGACGGGTTGCCTGGAACGAACTTACCCGTACAAAGACGCTTTAGTAACTCCGTTGCAGGCGCCGGCATATGAGTAACCAAAGTGCGCCCATACTTTCGCAAATTTAGATCAGCTTCCGAAAAGCTGAGATGCTCAATGTACTCAAGCGCATCGGCCACGCGTTCCTTTTCACTCTCTGATAGCGCAGCTGAATCCTCAGAATCAACATAACTTATATGACCAAGCTGTATTTTCAAGTACCAACTGTGTTCTTCATGCTTCTTCGCCAGCGTTAGGGCATGCTGCGGATAATTTTCCCACAGCACACTAATTGCAGTCTCAACGTCAAAGTTCAGATTGGCTCCTGCACCTCCGTTCCTGGGTGTCAGATCACATGAGTCGTCATCGCTTTTTGTGCCACTTGTCTTCTTGGCTTCAATCACCTCATCGAGTTGAATAAACTTATCCAGCTTTTTTACATCCTTGAGCTTTGTGTAACAGTTCAAAAGAAGTGTCGTATGTTCTGCGTTTGCAAATGCCTTCTCGTGAAGAGCCTCAAGGTAGGCCGTGAGATTGTGGATGCGCTGTGCATCCAGAAAGCGACGAATCACGTAAGATGGCTCTACGTGGCCAATTGTGCGAACATATTGACGCAAAGATCCGTCGTAGTCTCCCTTTTGATACAGATGATCTCCGTACATGCGGAAAATATCGATGATGCTGTTTACGTCGTAATTTGAGCTAAATGCCAGTGAAATAGCAATTGAGTACAAGTTCTTGCGAAACAAGATCTCCAGTTTGGAGGTCGTATCCTTCTCACACAGGCGATATACATGCCCTACAGAAGATACCACAAAGATAGCACCAAACTCGCAAACAATATGACGAACTTCTTCCATCGCGTCCAGCCCAAAACGTGCCCCGGGTGCGTGAGTGTTCAATGCGAGCGGTGGCTTGCCCCTAGGACCCATGGGGTTTGAACTGGTAAGCGTCCAGTTAAACGCAATGAACTTGTTCTGCAAATCATACACGTTCACCTGGTGCCGCCCACGAGAATCCACGTGCGCAACCAGAAGGTAGTGCTTAAAAAAGTGCAAATACTTCTTCTCGCCTTCAAAACCAAAACAGACCGAGCGGTCTTCAGTCGTGTAAAAGTACACGGCATCTGTCTGCCCGACAGCAATTTCTCCTTCCTCATTCACACATGAACAGTTCATATCTACACCACGTTCGTCCAGGACAATCATACGTTGCGGAAGAGCCGCAGCACCACCAGCGCTTTTGACAAGTGCCGGGTCATCGTGAGAACAGTGGTAGCACGTAAGTCCACGTCGCGTAGACGCATACAGAAAAACATGTGCCACTGTAGGTGTAACCGGTTTGCTGGTGAATGACAGTCCTGTGACGGGATACTGTCCTGCAGGCTGGATCAGATGTGGTGGACGGTCAGTACGTCGTTTCAAGTCGCTGCGAAACAAAATCACAGCGCCGTTTTTCAGTCCCACCGCAAATTGACTTAAGTCGTCGTTCACTGCAAACGCCGTCACAGCTTCTTCCGGGTACTTTTTGACAAAAATAGGAATCTGTTGCAGCAGCTTAAGTTTGCCTTCTCTGTCCTGCTGATCCGTGCGCCAAAATCGCACCACCGCTGTGGTTTTTCCCGTTGGCTTGGACGCATACATCTGCAGCACTTCCCTTAATTAAATTACTTCTTTTCACCGAGATTTCAATTGACAATAATGAATCCTAATTGCACTCACATCTTCTGCATTTGGCGTACGACCTGCTTCTGCGATGGCTTTCGACTGTTCCCGTAACTCTTCAGAGCGCGGATCAATACCGTCACCTATTGTAACCAGCACGTTGCTGCGCTTCATCTATTGATAGTAATAAAATTACAGCAGAGTACAACCATAAATACGTAACAGAGGCGTCAAACATTGTAAAACGCGAGCGAAATAGCGCGATGTATCAAGTAAGTAACACACCATGACGACGTGCGATACAAAGAGCTCATGTGCTTGGAATTTACGAGCTTCTAGGGATCGATTAGCTAAATGTACGAATCCGTCAGCGTCTCCTACGCAAATAAGGCCTCGATTGGCGCTCATACTCGTGATGTCCACACCCTGTGATGAGCGAAGATTAAAAGTATGAAAAGGTATTATCATTTTAATCAAACGATCATATACAAATACATAAGACCACATATACATCTACTTCAAACGATATACAAGACAGATGAATACCTTCATCCATGGTCCACTTGTATCCTTCAGAACCTCTTTATCAAAGAAGGCAAAGCGTCTCCACTGCGCCATTTGCGATCGGGGAGATTTTATCGTTTGCCTTGATTGTAACAAAGGAGACCCAAATGTAAACGTACTTAATGGCACAGTCATCCTGAATTTATTAATTTGGGATCATATGCATTTTAGTTTGGGTCACTGTTACACGTACCTATTCAAAATTCATGCATCTCAATTATTGCTCTTCGGTTGCAAGTTTGTCTTCGTCCTCACATAAGCTCTACCTCGTAGTAAACTGACTGGTTTCACTGGTTTTTCTGGTATACTGTCCAGCGCGTTTACTAATTTCTGTAATTTGTCCTTATTTTTTCGATCCTTCTTGAGTAGAGCCTCGAGCTCGATGTCTACAAGCGTCTTCGGGAGGGTAGACGGTGTTTTGCTTAACTCCATCTTCCTTAAGGCCAAATTGAGCTTCTCTAAGTGAGCTTTAAGTAGGACTCTGCCCATTTTTTTTCCCAACACATTATTTATTTCCAAATACAATTTCTCGTCAAAGGCGTTTTCCTCTCCTTTCCTGATGCCACGACTCTCGCTTTTGACTTTTTCCGCGACCATATCAACCCACTCCAAAAAGTTTGGTTGAGTGAAAAGACAGATATCCTCAAGGGGACTTGGAAACTTGAAAATAACATACAACCGAGACGCATCGAACGGAAAAATGAGTTTCCATTTTTGGCAAGACAATAAAAATTTCATAAATGATGTGCTCATCTTTTCTAGGACAAGTGTGATCTTCTCTGAAAAGGGTATTTCGATCTTTGAAAAGGTTGCCGCGACTTTCAAAGCTGTTGGATCCAAGTTTGCAACTGATAGTATGGAAGACACTCGCTCTTCGGATGTGTTGGCATCGCCCTCATCTGTTTCGGCCACATGGGATCTCAAATGCCGCTTGATTGAGATGCCGTTATGCGCTGTATACAGCGTATCCAAACCGTGTAAGCTCCACTTGATTCCACCCGATGTCCAATTTACGCTGATCATGCTTGTAGCTGCATACAATGAGATCAGCACGATAACAGCCAGGACTTTCACGTAGGAGAATCGGGTGGTGCTTAGTACCGTAACAGTCATTCTTCAAATCAACTGTCAAATATATAAATGGTGGGAATACAAGCCTGTTTGATTTTTTCCCGGTCAAAAATTGTTCAAATGAGCCGAAACCGCTCAGGCGATGGGAATTTTGATTCGCTAAAATAAAAAGCTTAACGAGTTATGCGTTATCCAATCAAAGGGAAGGTTCAGTTTAAGTTGCTACATAAGGTTCCACGTTCGTCGACGGCAATGAGCGAGCACGAAGAGCGAGGTTATCGACAAGAAGAGCGAAATATATGACAAGAAGGCCTTTATCTCGCTGCGTACTATTGAGAGCAAAGTTGCGCTATGCATTGCTGGTGCGCCTAGCCATCTGTTATTCGATACGTATCTAGTGATATGCTAACGTGTTTCTCGATCTTTTTTGTACAGGGTGGTACGTGATCAGTCTTGTGACGCTCTGGACAAATCGTTACGTGCTGTCAAAGCTGCAGGTGGACTCCAATCTACTTTCACTTGCACAACTGAGCATGTCAGTTATTGGTGGCCTTGGATGGGAAGTTTACGTGGTCGGATGGACAGTGTGCAAGCGCGGTTTGCGCAAGATGCTGAATAACGGACTCAAGGACATGCTACTACTTGCTAGCGTGCGCATCCTTACGGTACTCTTTGGACTTACTGCACTCAAGTACATTGCCGTCTCTTTTACGCGTTCGTGGACAAATTGTAGTGTATGTTGCATGCTGGAAGGGAAATGTTGTAACGTTGCATCTGTTCTTGATGTATTTATTTGTACAGAAACGATCAAGTCATCTGCGCCATTTTTCACAGTTTTGCTGACTTACTTCTTGCTGGGTCAACGGACGGGATGGAGAATTAATTTTTCACTTACCCCAATCGTAACGGGGTTAATCTTTTGTAGTTTTTCAGATAACTCGTTCCACGTCATTGGGTTTGTTGCAGCACTCATGTCTAATTGTGTTGATTGCATTCAAAACGTATTGACCAAGAAGCTTCTTAATCGCTCATACTCGTACGTACGCCTATGCTGTGTTGCTCTTTTTATAAATATCATTGACTGATTTAAGTGCTCGTTACACCGCCATTTTTTTGCATTTAGAACCTCGCAATTGCAGCTCTACAGTAGCATGTTTGCGGTGATCATGCAGCTTGTGTTTATCATTTATAACTGGGTTGTGAGTCCTCTTGATCCAATTCTTGAATCCAGCAAGACCAACTGCTCGGTATCATTTATTGCATTGGTGCTCATCCTGGACGGCGCGTGCTTTTTCATCCAGTGCGCCCTCGCATACATGCTCATGAGTATGGTGTCGCCAGTAACCCACAGTGTAGCCAACTGCGTTAAGCGTGCACTGATAATTGTGCTGTCAATTTATCGCTATGGAGATGATGTGACTCTAATGAATTGGTGTGGAATGATCCTCGTGATCGTCGGCGTCTATGGCTTCAACGCAGCTTCGCGAATTGAGCGCGAAGAGGCGGCCAAGGATTCAGTAATTGGTCTTTCTACCAAGGATCCAGTCATCGGTCATTCCTCTGTGACTCTTATTCCAACGAGCACGATTCATGCCCTGTCCGAGATTCGGATTGAAAAGGGTCAAAAGGTGAAGCTTTAGTGTCATTGTGTTTGCATGCTTGTATATACCGTAGTGCTCGAAAGTTAGTGCACTTGACAAGGTTTTTTAATTTGTAAATAGCTGCTTTTTTCTAATATTTCAACCAATCATAAGACTGGTTTTTTATTCGAGGGCGGTTTAGCCACGCGATCACAATTAAAGAGCGAGGTAGAAAACAAGTAAAATACCGATGGCGGGTGCAACAGATTATGCAAAGGAGCTTTTACGAAGGCAGTTTCTAGGTATGTCACCATGTTTTCCCATGTATTTTCTTTATTGTTGCATATTTTTTTTGCTTGAATTTGCAGTAATTGCCTCAAGCAAAACAATTGAAATAGAGACATGACTAACCACTAAAAACTCAAATGTGGATATTTCTGGACACTTAGAAATGAGCCGCAATCCACCTGAGGGTGTATCCGTGGGTCTAGGTGATGATGACAATATTTTTAACTGGGAGATTTTGCTAGTGGGTCCACCCGATACGTTATACGAAGGAGCATTTTTCAAAGCGGTGCTCGAGTTTCCCGCTGACTTTCCCAATATGCCGCCCAAGATGACGTTCAAGTCTGAAATGTGGCATCCTAATGGTCAGCTTTTTGATACGAGATGAAGTGTTTTGTGATTGAAAAATGAAATAGAAGAATAAGATGATTGCCTAATTCTAACATTGCTACTGTATAGTGTATCCAAACGGTGTAGTGTGTATTTCGATCCTGCACCCGCCTGGAGAGGACCATTTGAACCAACAGGAAACAGCAGATGAGCGATGGCGTCCAATTCTCGGTGTTGAGTCCATCTTAGTGTCGGTCATATCTATGCTCTCGGACCCTAACGACGACTCACCTGCCAATATTGACGCTGCGGTACGTGTAGCGCACAAACATTGACATAACGTACAGAAGTTATGACTGTTACAATCGATATGCTTTGTTTCATGGAATCAGGTGGAATGGCGAAACGACAAGGAAGGCTTTAAGAAGCACTGCCGTCGTATTGTGCGGAAATCCCAGGAGGAAATTTAGTCCATCTTTTGCTCACGCATTGCGTACCGCTCTGCAGTTTACAGCTTTTTCTTCCGTTCTGACTGCTTGCTATCAAGCGCAACTACTTTACCTAACATGCTATAACAGCCGACCATTTCTTGGACTTGCAGTTATTTTGTGATTGATTGAGGGTGTGTGTTAACAAGAAATAAAAGAGTTTAGTCTTTAGATAACTATCGATAGTGCATGTAGCCATTCTTAGTAGCTTTTCACGACAGACACTGTTCATCCAATGATTAGTAACTATCACCTGCGATGAACACTGGCCACACAGATACACAATTCCGAGTAGAAAACAACCAGCGTCCTTCCCCTCAAGTTACCTTCGATGATCTTTGCTCTTCATCGCTCGCTTGTCATGTCCTCACGCATGACCTCACGTCACATGACGATGCTGTATCAGCAGCAGCAGCAGAAAGCCATGAAGCACACGCACACATTGGTGCTTATCCGTCACGGCGAAAGCGAGTGGAATAAGAAAAACTTGTTTACTGGCTGGTATGACGTGCAGCTCTCAGAGAAGGGCAACAAAGAAGCAGTTGCGGCTGGTCAATTGCTTCAAAAGGAAGGCTACACATTTGATGTTGCCTATACGTCGTACCTGAAACGCGCTATCCGTACGCTGTGGCACGTGCTGGAGCAGTCTGACCAAATGTGGATTCCCGTGCACAAGACCTGGCGTCTCAATGAACGTCATTATGGTGCACTTACGGGTCTGGACAAACAGTCTACTGTGGAGAAACATGGAGCTGAGAAGGTGTTGGAGTGGCGTCGCAGCTACAACATTCCTCCTCCAAACCTTGACACGTCCAGCGAGTACTACCCGGGCAATGATGTTAAGTACAAGGACGTCCCAACAAAGGATCTTCCTTTTGCTGAATCTCTAGCGCTTACAGCTGCCCGTGTGCTCCCAGAGTGGGAGAACACTATTGTGCCCAGCATCAAAGCGGGTAAGAATGTGGTGGTTGCTGCACATGGCAATAGTCTGCGCGCTCTTGTGAAGCATTTAGACAACATCTCAGAGAACGAGATTACGGGCCTTAATATTCCTACGGGCATCCCGCTCATCTACCACTTGGACGAGAACCTCAAGCCCATTCCGCACAAGGACGCCATTGCACCATTAAGAGCCTTTTACTTGGGTGACCAGGACGAAATTCACGCTCGTATTCTTGGTGTCAAGAACCAGACCAAGTAAGAACGTGGTGCTTATAGAAGCAGTCAACGCGCAAACGGGTAAATATACTGAATAGTCTACCTCACTACTTTCGTAGCGTACATGTTATAGCAATGGCAAATGCTTGCACTATTAACCAACTGCTCATGGCTTGAGTTCTTCACGCCAAGCTACTAGCCAGAAACTTGCTTCCGTCTCAAGATGACCAGGCACTAAAGCATTACTTAAGTGCAAGGCGCTCCATCCAAATTTGTTACAGCGCACCCAAGAGGTCAAACAGGAAATGCAAGGTTTGCGTCTTTGACATCAGCATTTCATGGCTTTTATTTCATGCTGCTTGCTATATGTGCAAAAATAATGGCTCCTCGACCTTTGCGGGCAGATTGAAAATGAATGATCTATTGTAAAATCTTCTTCGTCGTCTCATTGGGCTCTACACCCGCCGTCTTCATAAGCGCTGCCACCTCGTCAATCTGCAGCAACAAACAATAGCATGAATAACAAAACTGTCAGCAACATATGGAATCAAAAGCCTACAATGAAACTTGTCGTACCTTATCCTGCATGTCGCTGTTCTTGAGCTTGAACAGCAGGTTATTGCACGTCACACGCTGCAGCTTTTGTGCTTCCCTGTAGCAGCAAAAAAACATTCGGTCAACAGACTACAACCAGATAAAGTAACACCTACGTAGAGCTGTAGCACGTACGCAGCTGTTTTGAGATAGACCACAGCTTTCTCCAAATCGGCCTGTTCGATTGCTGCGCGAATGAGAATGTCGTAAGTACGCTCCGTACTCTTGACCTTGTACTTACTGTGGCCAATCTCGTGCAATGCAAAGACTTTATCAAACTCCTTGTCTCTCAAGAACTTATGCAATAGCTTATTGAGTGTAGACGGCTCCAAAAAGAGACCAATGCGGTAATTAGCTTCCAGTACATCAAACGCCACGTCAGGCGCGTTCAACTCCAGCGCCTTTTTAACAAACAGACCAGCAGCATTCGAGTCTGGATCCACGCGCTTCTTCTCATATATTTTCATAATTTCCTTGGATGCTTCCAATTGCTCACTGGTTGTCACCGTCTTAAGGAACGACGACAGCTTGGTACGCTTAATCGGCACGTCCTTCGTAGCCAGCTGTTTGATATTCTCCATCCACTCATCGGCCGAGAATGTTGGCACAGCTACAGATGAAAAAGATGCATGTTGTGAATGTGTTGCCAGCTGCTGTGCACCTTGGCGCCGTCCAAACGATATGACCGTACGAAACGCCTGCATACTTCCAACCATTATGAACCTTTTTACTAACAGCCAGACATAAAAACCGAGCGGATTCGGTATACCATCATCGGTTTAATGGTTCAAAAGAAACAAAACAAAGCAGAACCGGTAATTGACGGTATCCATTGGACACTCGATTGGCCCTAAATTAGCTGCAAAAGACCTCGGACAATGCTGGCGATGCGTTTGCTGGTCCTGCGCGTGTCTCCAGCCGTACGTAAGCAAGCAACGCGTGCTTTTAGTGGTAACTGGGAGTATCCCAAGGTAGAAGGGAGTGTGGTGGATATTACTAAGGCTTTAACAACCATTGGTGCACGTCTGTCCATTCCCACGGCACCGCTGTACTTTACGCCGCTTAAGGTCGATCACATTGTGCGTGAAATGAAGGGAAAGGAAGAGCTGTTGATGGTACAAAAGACGCTGATTCTGTGTGATGCGAAGATGGCTTATCCTTCAAACTTTGCTGCTGGCAGTTTTTTCTCGGCTTGCATTAAACTGGACGTGGCCGACATTGCACTCGAGTTCTTGCGCCAGGCCGAGAACGTGCGGCATTACGTGAAAAATCAGAGTTTTTTGCGTCTGGCTGAGCATTTTGATAGTCAAGAGAATCAAGAAGCTGTGGATGAGCTTGTGCAAATTATGCTGAAGAAACGTGTGCCCGTGACCTACAAGATGTACACGTTTCGCGTGCTTAACGCCAAGAAGCAGGGCAAGTGGGAAGAAGCAGTAGCAGTTGCTAAGGAAGCGGCCAACAATACTCAGATTAACTCTCACCTTATTATTCAGCTGCTGCAGGATAAAAACGGATGCATTTTGAAGGAGCACGTGAGTGAAGGAGTCTTAAGATCGTCGCAAACGGATTATGTGTCCTGAATTGGTATGGTCATGTTGTTGCTATTGTTGTAGATCCCGTTAGCCAAGTATCTTGCGGACAAGGGTGACGTGTATGTGAATGCATGCCTTGCTGACATATTTGCAGGAGGAAATGGTAAGCTGCCGATGATCAAGGTAGAGGAGCCGGAAAAGACTGAAAGTGAAAATAGAAATGGAGAAAAGGAGGCTGAGAACAAGTAGACACATAGCTATTCATACTCCACGTTGCAGCTTGAGGTAGCTTGGAATCACATAAGTTGGTTTGTGTTCACATTAACATGAAGAAGACGAACGGTGTATGCAGCATACAATAACGAATGTGATGGTTTAATTACTTTAAGTTGTGTAAATTCTTTGTTTGTAACCTGCCAAGCAAACACAGCCCACAGCCGTGTCAACGCAAAGTGCTCTTACTGTCGACGAGCGCCTTGGTCGCAGCCGCCGCTAGGCTTATCCATTATGTACGCTGCCGCCACCTCGTGCTGATAAACGCAAGCAATGTGCCGAATCTAAATGCGTCACAACTGCATCTAAGAAGCTCATCAGACGCTGTCAAAAGCCACAGCAAACGACACAGTTTCCATCAAATCGCTTTTATGTCAACTTTTTAGATCTTGGAGGAGCCAACGTAAATAACATTGCGCGTAAGGCAAAGATCCACCATTTCCAGCAAAGCAGTCTCCAAGTGGCGCTTAAATCCGACAGCGCTCGTTTCCGGGCACACGTGATAGCATGTGATGCTCACGTTGATGCGGTCCGGTTGCAGAGCATAGCAGACACCATAGCCTTCGTTATACATGGCCGAGAAGCCGCCCCAAATGGGGCTGGCACCAGGACCGCCACTAATGTTACTCGTAGACACCAAATACTTTTTGCTCAACTCAAATGCTCGATCCGTGAATAGCGAAGGCTTCGGTGTGATACCAGACATCTCCGCCACAATTTGGAGTCCCATGAGGTGACGATCAATGCCGTTTCCAGTCAAGCATTTCTTCATCGTCTCTTTGTGAGCGTCGATGGCCGTACGCAGCGCGTCCCATTTTGTTCCATCGGATGCACTCGATTCCATCGTCTTCACAAAAGTCAGAGACTCCTTTGACAGTGAACGAATCGTTTCTGTGCGGCCGTGGTAAAACATTCGTGTGTGAGCCGTCTCGTAGACAGCAGGAACTTTCTTGTGCATCTTGTAGTGTGCCAGCTGAATAGCCATCTGCATGAAAAAGTCCGGAGTCAATTTGTAGCGTTTGAGGAAGGCCGAACCGTAGTGGTTGAATTGAATCGTCGCAATGTCGCTGTTGTGGATCAGCTTTCCCACTGCCGCGCTGGCGCATTCAATGGCTGTGTACGCAGCGTTATCTAGCACCCAGTCAAGCCGCTTCGGTTTAATGTTAAGAGTAGGTCTCAAATTCGCGCGGTTTGCAAACTTGGCCTTGAAGTTTTCATTCACGTACTTGATGCAGTAGTCAAACAAGCGAACAACCACCAGTGCATCTGCCCACGCGTGCTGGCCATTTAAACCACCACGAGCGTTCTCGTGGATGATAAGCGTGAATGGTTTGTCGTACCAGCGGTTGCGGCCGTCACCGAGCAAGCAATTGCGCGCAATTTCGTCGTATGTTGATGCAGAGCTTTCGTCAAGAGCCACGCAAAACAGCGCCCTCTCAATCAGATCAAATGACTGCTTATTAATGTCGTCTAGTGATAAAATATAATCCCGTGCCTACAATCATGGTACAACCATCAGTCTAGTGTTTCGTATACCTGATCTTTTCCCATCAAATTTATCTGCAAGTAGCTATACCTTGGCCCAGTTTGTACGATTCTCCGATGTCAAAACACTCACAGGTGGGTATCGTTCCAAATCAAAGAGTCCCGTGGCTTCATCTCGCACCAACTCAAATTGTCTGTAGCAACAGTTGTATCATAAAACTAATTACCAATTTCAATCAAAAACACACAAGTCAGAAAAAGACCTTGTATCTCACACCTTACAATATCTGCCAGTGAGATCTCCTCTCCTTGATCATCAAGCACTTGCACTACCCACATGCAATTATTCCGCAATACAAGAATATGTTTTGAATCGTGTGGGTACGACATCATTTCATCACATTCTTCTCCTGGAATTACACACGTATTAAACATACGTGTGTACGTAAACATACACAATGGACGTCCCATCATCTTTTCCGGTGGATAATTGTCCCTAGTACAGAAACAATATATCGGTCAATTAGAGTGTCCTTATACTATGATCAAGATATAAAAGAAAACCATATGACGTACTCGAGTAAATTCTTCCGGAATTTAAGGATTGCATGAGTAAATATCGACGCTGCTTCGCATTGACTCATATCTCGAGGCCCCCAATTACCAGGTAAGACGCCATACCAATTAATGTTAATGGCTGATGGATAACGTGGTTGCATATAAGCAAATGTCTCCCACCACTCTTCAATCCAATTACGCTCAGAGTCAGCACGTTCCTGCAAAATCGCATGCAGCTGTGGCCCGACACCATGGAGAAAGTCATGACATACGGCCTTTGTATGCTCCATCTCACTAGGTGATAATAATGGCTCACAGCTCTGTATATACTGATCCATAGTCTGCTCCAATGGCGGCAAGGGAAGTGGTGGCAGCTCGTCCTGGTATTGCATTGTACGCTCTTTAGACATGACTACACTTGATATACTTAAGTTTTGTATTGAAACGGTTCGTGCAGACTGTACTGGAGGCAAAAGCGAAAATGGTCATGTCTGATTTTAGTGATAAAGGCGATGAGAAAACAGGCCGGACCCGCAATGAATATACTGAAGTTTGTACGAAAAAAAAATACCCGTGGGTTTCATGACGCGATTACACGTTTGCACGATAAAACGAACCTGACGTGATGCGAAACCCAACTTCAAGTTTTTTTTGCCTTGTCACACATGAAAATCACAGTATAAATTAAAGACGATGAAGTATAGGAAGTACTGTAAAATCAAGGAGCATAAGCCCTCTCGATATAAATTACACACCGTAAAGAGTGATATATCGTCGAAATAGGGGTCGAGATAAGAGTTTTAGTGAGCTGATGTCAGTTCCAGCAAGATACATCTAGTAGTGGTCGAATAACGTTGTGTTCCTTTTCCTTACTAACAGCTAACAGACTATGCGAGTACGGAGAGAATGTACCTGTAACTCTTGACTCCTACAAGATCTTTGCCACGACAGCAGGCAAATATTTAGCCCATTTTCAAGAGCTTTTTCTTTGATTGTCCACTGTATGAATAGCTGAAAGGACGACAGGAATAACTGGTGCCACAAGACATGGCGAAAACCTGTCATTAAGTTTGCAACGCTTTGTATTGATTCGTTGTCGCTTCTAGCATGATGTGGTTGGTGTCTTTATAGCACGGTTCTGTTTCTGCTCAAGCTTTAAACGCTTTCCTTGAAGCACCGACAGATCGCCGGCTTGACGCATCTAGTGGTTTTAGCATATCTGGATTCATTTCTCTGATGTGCAGCAGCCCGTTGGCGACTCGTTGTAATACCAATTTTGCACACAGAAGGAATCTACGGGTAAGCTGCCTTCAAATATCTTTAGGTCCTGTTGTACGTCAAGTTGCTTGGCTTAAGACCAAAAAAGGCACGTGAAACTGATTGCTAAAGTCGTGATTGAAGCAGACAGGAACCATAATCTACCGGAACGCGATGTATATTTCCTTTTATCATCATCATTGGCGACTTTACATCAAAAATGAGCCGGCTTCACCCCTGATTAGCCAAGCGAATATCGAAAAGGCAATGGATTAAGCTTCAATTGCATTAAACATGAAGTCATTTACGTCGTCGGCTAGATCTCGTGCGCTACGTAAGCTTGCAATGCGTCGGTCTTGCGGTATAGGCTTTATGTTACTTGATAATGGCGGATGAAATCTAACATTGTCACTGTCACATCATCAACGCGTTACTGGTCTGCGGTTCTCACGGACAGCTATATTCCCTACAGCGACTATCTTACGTATGATTGCTTTGCCTGGGTTTCATCAATTGTTTTGGAATGTTCAGTGCGTCCACTTCTTCGTGGTCCACGTCTTTGACGGCGACAATGCTTTGTCCATAAAGTAGCAAACGCCGAGCTTCCAGTTGTCAATGGAGACGCGACTAGCTCGAGCTTGCAAGCCACTTGTGCCGGACAAAAGAAGCAGCATGTGTGCTGTCTTCACTTAAGACCATTTTAAATGCGACAATAGAAAGAGAAAATCTAACGCTGGTTGATAGACGGAAGGTTCAACAAAAGAGAGACCACGTTTGCTGGTTTAGATCATTGAGACTTGTTTCATATTGTTACCAGTGTGCTCTATTTAATGGTCTGATGTCGAAAGTTGTACTGACAGACTGCACCAGGTTGACCCTAACGTTGCGTTTCATTTCTCATGTGAAGACACCAAGGCTACTTCTAGCTTTGCGCGTTTTCTATCGTTCCTGAAAACAGCAGACGTAAGTCGTGCCTGCACTTCAAAACGCTATTATCGTATGGTATATAGATAATAGATGTTCATATAAATTTGGAGACGATTGCAAAATGTAAGTGAAACAGGTCTTTCCATTTGTACTCTTAACCAAAAGTCGCTCGCCGCTATTCGCAGATTTCTGCTTGTACCGCAATAGCAATTATTGTATGCCTTTTAAGATTTAGAGTCACGTTACTTTAGCAAGATCGATATCAATTTGTTTTAATAAATATCAATTTGTACGTAGAGGAAAACTACAAGTAATAGGCATATGCTATGCTTAATCGCAACAACTCATACTTACCTGACTGGTGCTTGACGCTGCTCATCGAGGGCGTTGACATGAGCCGGAGCAGGCCCCTTGCACTCCGGTGCTGTAAGGGTTCAGGAATGCTCTTATGAGTAATTCCACAGTAGAATTTTTGATAGCGGGGGTGAGCGCGTGCGCCGCCCCCACCTTTTACGACGTATAACTGAGCACTTCATACATTTTTCTTGTGTTGCCTGTGCGACAACGGCAAGGTGGTTCTTGCACTGACTGCGCGATCCCACGATCGGGTTCAGCTACTGCCTCGGCCAAGCTCTCGATTAGGCGAGCTGACGGAGATACGACGTAATTTTTCTCCAGACATCGTCAAGATTCCTCTTAACTAACGTCAATATCGTTCTTGTCTTAGTGCGCCCGCAGACAGAAGTTCCAATCTACAACCGCTTGCTTCACCTCATACAACGGCGCAGTCGTGTATACAGCCGACACTCTAGTAAACGGGTAGCGGGCATTCTACTGCGATGAATTTTGAAAGGCTCTACTCCTTTTCACCACTATACGCTTTGGGTATATACATCGGCTCTAGCACTTGTGAACCATGCTTGAATAGAAGAACACGGCACGTTATAAGGAAGCAAGCCGGCGATCTTCGTCGACCATGTTGTCATCCACAAGGCAATTAACTAAAAGCTGGAGACGAGGGCAGGCAGTAACTGAGCTCTCACAGGCACACATAAAAGATGCTCGAAAGGGAATCGGCGTAGTCAGACCGTCCCTTGTCATAGCTGCAGCTATATCGGTTGCATACCACAGCACCACAACTTCTTCAAGGAGGTAAACAGTACGTGAGCTTTGTTTTATGCTATTCAAACAGCAAAAAGTACGCATCATCTAGCAAGTAGGACGAGCCATTTGATATGGTGTTGAAGCAGTCTGAACGGTATCTCGGAAGAAGTGGCGGTGCGCCTTTGATCGGACATCACAAAGCGTCAGACATAATGGTTATTTTGAATTCTTATGTATTCAAATGATACAGCTTTTTTTTGATGCACCATCTAAACAAAGCAGACAATTTGTGACTTCCAAGATCTCTAAGTAATTCCTATCCCGTGCAGAAGATGTCATCCTCTGATCAAGCGACTCCACGAAAGCCCAGTGAGACTGTAATGGCGCCAGCATATTAAGATTAAGAACATCGTAGGAATTAAGCTTGTTGAATTAGCTGAAACCCTTTATCTACGGACTTTAAAGTAGCAGGGCAAGACAATCTCACTTTGAATCCAATTTGTCAAAGCAGCAGAAATCAGCATGGCTTCGGAACCTTACAGTATCACAAACAGGAATGACCGTACACATAACAAAGAATGGAAGCATTGTTTCTCTAGTAAGCTCAATATATATAACTTGCACGCAAACTTTGCTAGCGATTTGCAGTGAAAGATATCGATTACATCCACGTGCCCAGATAAATACAATTATGCTCCATGCGCATGTGTCCAAATTCCAACCAATGTGTGCCCATTATTTATTACGTTACTTAGGTCGGATGATAAAGTAGAACGTTTGTAGGTTTTGCACTTAAATACGGTTGGACGAGGAATGAGATTTATATTGGTGGTAATCAGACTGGTTGGATGCGTCGCCGATCCTCAAACTCTAATCACAACTTGACTTGTGTCTTGTATCAACTCGTCTGTGCAACAGCTCATTTCAGATTCGTTTGCGTACGCTCACATTGCTTCCATCTATCTTACCTTTCTCAAAATGATGTCTTTGATCCGCACAACCAAGCTGCGCACTCTGGTGACTGCGGTGCGCAATGTGCACATTGAGCGCAAGCTAGAAGAGCTAGGCTACACACTCCCTGCCGTGGCTGAGCCAAAGGGTAATTACCGCACGTCGGTGCGTTCGGGTAACACCATCTACTTGGCTGGACACTTGCCGCAGCCTGCAGGTGGCGACCTTATTCTGGGCAAGATCGGCAAGGACTTGACACCAGAGCAAGGCTACGACGCTGCGCATTACGTGGCGCTTAGTCTACTGGCCACTCTCAAGCGTGCGTTCCATATTGGTGACTAATTAATGCCATGAAGAAGCTTAGCTCTAACATTGTATACTGTTTATATAGAGGAGGTGGGTGACCTGGACAAGATCAAGCGCGTGGTAAAGCTCGTGGGCTTTGTCAACTGCGTGGATGGATTTTCACAGCAACCATCCGTTATTAACGGCGCATCGGACACCATCGGCAAGGTATTCGGTGACAAGGGCATTCACGCCCGCTCTGCTGTGGGCACCAACGCTCTTCCGTTGAACGTGTGCGTTGAGATTGAAGCCATTGTTGAGGTTGAGGAGTAAGGTGCACTTGCGTGAGCGTGTTGCTTTGTCCTCATTCTTGCCAATTAGCGTGATTGACTTGTACGTACAACTCATTGCCGCTGTTACCTTCTCACACTTATGTAAATGGGAAATACAAAACTATTGTACTTGCTCTTTTGACTCATGAAAAGTGACGGGCTTGAAGACTTGTTGTCTTCCAGTATTGACGCTTGACAAGAATTTCTCTTGCTTGATAACTTAGATTACAAACTGCTTGCATCATTTTATATTTGATACCGTTACTTCACACTATCTAATGTGTAGCAAAGTCTGCTTTACCAAAGCAAGCAACGTATACAAAAGATAGTGAACAATGTGCGTTGTGTAACATTAACATTTATGTTAATTGCGAATAACATTGCCGTTTTTGTCTCGCATTTACGTTTAGATTGACGGCTTTGACACTAAAGGAAGTGACCACTCCAGTTATCCTTAATTTGTGTAAATGACACCAAGTGACGCAACGCTGTATGTGAAATAAATCAATTAAAGCCTCCTCAATGATTAAGGGACAAACTTAAAATACGACGCCATATCTACTTTCACCTTTATTTTACGGTGCGGCTCAGCGTATTTCTCAACAAGAGAAAATGGCCCAAGTAACAGTGGCGCTGAGTCCGATCCTAAAGAAGCTCGTACCGCTTTGCTTTGTAATTGGCGCGGGTATGGAGGCTTTTATGGTCAAGACGGGCTTCTGTACGTCCTTTCAATCATCTAAAGAAACAGCAAGGGAGACTAAATGTGCTGTTTGTTGCATTGTAGATGACATCGTCACCGTGAACGAGGCCGAACGCCGCCAGCTGCGAGATGAAGAGCGTCAAAAATACTTGAAAGCAAAAGCTCGTGGCCAATGAGTGGCGTACGTATGATAGAGACTCAAATACGTCACTGTTTCTGTTTTGTATGCGCTGGAACTATTGACTTGTCTCCCTCTTGCTTGTTCGTATACAATTCGTCTTTTGAACGCCCCCAGCCGCACACTACGCTTGCTTGACTTCGTATTTGCTTGTTCTCTGTTGTGACAATAACTTCAGGTTGGTATTTTGTCAAGCTTTGTGCAAAACGCGCTGTAGTACCAACTCCATCTTAGGGACACGGTAACCACCACGCTCTTTGGGGCGATTCAATGCATATCGCGTCGTGATTTTGGTAGTTTTTGAGCTGTTTTGCATGCGCAAAATTTCCGCCACCTGCACAGCCGTCGTGATAGCCGCCTCAGATGCCTGCAGTCGAACAATCTCCTGCTTCTGTACCGCAAACTTTGAGTTGATAATGTTGGCATAGAATACTGGGGCATGCAAAAGATTCTTCATTTAGCACACATGTTCAAAGAGAAGCAGGCAAAACGGCAATCAAAGACGGTAGAAGGTGTGTATAGCTTACCTGCCGGTTTTCGTGTCGAAACTGTGACTAAGTCGTCTGTGTATCGAGCAAGACGGGGTCCGGCAAACACCTTGTCTAGAGGCTGGAGATCCAGCTCCTCGATCAATTGGTCAAATACTTCCTTAGCTGCTGGCCACCCGGGAACTTGAACCACACCACTTTGTGGCTCCGCTACAGCCTTTGTCCACGGTACGGAGCCGACGATCACCACATGTTCAACGTCCTTGGCCGTTTCCGCCAACATGACGGCATCAGATCCTACAGCAACTTTTACTTTGAGCTCATCGTATAGCTCTTTTTTTCGTGTCACAATTTGTGCTGAGTTGTCCTCGTCCACAAAAACAAGCCTGTCAAAGACACCGACAAAGTGATGATCCAGCCACTCACGTGTTTGCTTCTCCACAAATCGTGGACGGTCTGTAATAGCCAACAACAAAAAGAACTTGCGAAGATCCTTGAGCACCTCAACAGCGCCTTCTACCGCCGACAACTCTGTTTCAAACTGCTTGGACTTATAAAACGCCTGTGTCTTGCTCTCGACGTCGTCACTGCCCCAAATACTCTTCCAACTGGAAGATGCCACCTCATCGATATAAATCTTCACCATAATAATCCATCAGTCCATATAAATTAGTCTTTGCCGTCTATTTCATAGAGAAAACTAAAAAACAAACAAAAGATCGCGAGCAAGTGATTTTTCTCAATAAAGTCTCTCGCTCTCTCGCTCTCACCTTCGTTCCGTACTCAATTTCATGCCACACTGCAGCACACTCTACCAAGTTAGTAATTGTATGGTCCACATCTACAATTAACGCCATGCGATCATTCCCTGCTCGTCCGTAGTGCGCCATGTGCTTGGCTGATCCTTTTCTTATGACTTACTTGACTTTAGATACGATTAACAAGAAAGAAATAGTCGCACTTTGAAGTTGGTTTTGTCAATTGAAACAAAAGGTCTGACTATATACCGGAGGTAGTCCTGTGATACCGGTATTACCTGCCCTTTGGTGGATACGTCGTGTAAATGACATCATTGATCTCTCATTTTTTCCGTGCTTTAAGCTCATTAAAACAATTAATCGCTATAAGAATCATAAGAAAAGAAGAAGAATGCTAAATGTAAGTGCGCTTATTACGGGCCACGAGACAGTCGGGGATCATACGGAATTTATTGTTGAGGTGCGTGACGCTTTTTTATATTGTGATTTGTCTTGTTTTTTGTATTGATTTGACTCCTTTTTGATACTGTCTAGATTTCATGTAATGGCGGTTTGTGGCGCATTTCACGACGATTTAGTGACTTTGATCAGCTACAATCGCGTCTAGTACGGCGTTTTGGTGACCTTATTGAGACGTGTTTACCTGAAAAACAGTGGTTTGGTCGGTATGTGGCTTTTCTGGACGACTCGTGTGGAATTCTGTGATGATAAAGAGGCTTTTTATTGCGAGTTGTTGTGGCGTGATGGCGGCATTTGTCACGTAAATATGTAGATGTGGAGAGAGAGAAAAGTAAGATGAAGCTGGAAGGCTGGATCGGCCTTTCTGTTGATTGGCTGCTTTGTATTGAGCTCCATAGGTCTCCTATTGACGTGTAGCTCATTGGGTCTTTACACTCTTTTTTTCTTGTGTTGAAAAAGAATGAAAGAAGGCTGTTTGACAGTCAATGACTGTAAAAATCACTTGACCTTATCTGATTAAGAAAAAGGAAAGACCTGGAGCTACAGAAACGTTGATAGTGTGTGACCATGCTGCAGTTCCAAAGCGGCTGAGGCAGAGAAAAGGTCTTGACAAGTTGTCAAAGCAGATTCTTGCAAAACTCTCTTTGCTCTGCTTCTCCTGCTGTGCTGCTGGCGTTTTGATTATCATTGATCACAATAACGCGTCCATGTCTCTGAGAATTCCACAATGCTGTCATTTGTCCATGTTGCTGAGAAACGATGTTGTGTGGTGTGAAGAACTGACCTTGTGTATTTTTATAAACTACGTTTGGATGTAGATTTGATCCAAACTTTTTGATTAAGCGTCAAGCAAGTCTGCAAGAGTATCTTGGTTCGTCGAGCATGTTTGGTTGGCAACAGGAGCTAGAATTTACAAGCGATATGTTTTTGATTTGTAGATGGACTACTGCTGGTGCCAGGTATTCTAGATGATGCGTCTTTGCAGCATTTCTTGGAGTTGGAGAAGCACTTGGATCTACACAGTGAGCTAGGTATGGGGGGAATGGGTAGCAACGGACGATCAAGTGGTATGTGGTCCGGCAAAGGTGCACTAAGCGAGAACGACCGTTTGAGCGGCATTGTGGAAAGCGCAGCGCAAGCCTTCATCGACATTAGTGAGGTACCCGAGCCGCTCGAAGCTGAACAAGCTGTGCAGCGCAAGAACGAGATTGTGACGGCGTCGCAAAACCTTTTGAACGAGCAAAAGTTGGGTGAGCAATTTACTGCGCAACTCACGACTCTCCGTCTTCCGCCTGCTCAAAGGAAGCCATCGAACGAGGAGCTGCTCATGCGCCTAGATGGTGGCAACGAGGATGGATTGACATACGAGCAGGAAACTGAGTGTCTTTTGGCCATTTTGAAAGATCTAGAAGCTTCGCTTGGTATGGAAATTACACCGCCATCAGTTGACTTATTTGCCGTCATGACTGTATCGGCGACGCCAGAAACACCTGGCCGTGGATCAAATGGATCTCCGGCAAACGAGAATGGTGCTATCGAGGCTGGATATCTGGACGACCGAGGCAGCATTAGCAATGGATCATTTAGTTGAATTGGAAGCGTTACAGCCACGTCATCCTCTATATCACGAACTATTACTACATCTCTAAAATCAGCGAGAAACAGGACTAATCCTGGTTTCCCGGTCTTTTTACTTACGTTGTACTGATCAGACAAATGCTTCTTGGTATCTTCAATGACTGCGTCTGCTTTTCTCGGCTCGTCGTGCTCGTGACTATTTGTCACAAACTTGCTTGTGGCTCTTGATGCTCAGTAATTCCACAATGTTGTGAACAGACTCCGTATCAGCTTTGGTGTTGAATGTAGCTAAGAGTAAATCCTGAACGACTTCATCAGAGAATGTGATCAAGCTGCAACAATTTGTTGCCATCGTACACTCCGGCTGGTAGCTTGAAGCCCATACGCACAAGTAACGTTTGGCCATACCGATTGCTGCACTTTACAGTCATTACATCCGACAAATTCACATCAGTTCAATTCCAGAGATCCATCACTTTACCCATTCATCCCCAATGTAGGCGCAACGTGACTCCATTTGCCATCTCCTTCGACTGTATATTGGCCTCTTCGCCATCCGAACTGCTACTTGGTTGTCAATTGCAAGTCAAAACTTTGTAAGCATTCGTGAATAACTTCAATCAGCACATGGTGCAGTCCTTGCCGTTGGCTAGATATTCTAGTACTTATTTGCGTCTTACGTTGCCGGAGACACAGCCCCAATGACATTCCAAGTCGCTACCTTCGTGGTCAGTTACAAACAACACTTCCTGCAATGCTTGTCGCGCAATCATCACTTTCGCTTTATCATTCTCATAATTTTCTTGGTACTCCTTGCAGCTCATCAAGAACGCTTACAGCATGAACAAAGTCATCTTTAGCGATCACTTTCGAAAGAAACTCCGTGACTTGGGAGATAGGAAAGTGCGCAAATGCACGAACTAGCAACTTTTTCATGGCCTGGATTTCGTCCTCCGTCGCAATCTCAAAAACGTCTTGCTCCTGCCACTTCGAAAGCTCCACAACTTGTTGGATTAAAAAAGCTAGGCACCCAGCCTCTATCGTCACGGTTTCGCTCTCACATAGTTGCAAGGACATTTCCACTATCACTCCATATGCGCTTCTCGGACGAGAATGCTCGCTCTTTGGGATAGACGACTCACACGTGTAGCTATTTGTGAGAAAAAACAAGATTTGCTCGTCATTAAGGCAGATTTTTGCATCCAAGAGCTCACGCAAAAGCTGCAACGCGTGATGGCCATCATTTGCTGCGCAGTAAGCAGCAACAGCGTCTTCAGATATATCGCTCGGCAAGTCCTTTACAATTTGCATCAACAGCTTGCGAACGCGCTGACCATCTGGAAAGTTATACAGGGTTGTAATCAATGTGTGCAGCAACCGCGGTGTGAGATGAACGCATCCCTCTGTGCTGCCTTCGTCATGCACATTTATTGCCGCCATTGTTTTTTCCACAAGCACAAGAACACGGTCAACATGATCCGGTTCTTGACTAAGCAACAGATAATACTGCAAACATATCGTGTCGGGACTCATAACGCAATCTTCCATGATGTCCAACGCAGCGCGTCCAAGTTCTGCCGCATATTCTTTGACGTTTTCATTATTCACGACACCTGTAATCAAGTCTCGAGGTTGTCGTTTACGCATGAAGTCTCCAACTGCGTTTATATACGCCAGGTCCTCACAATCGAGACTAAGGTTGCTTAATTGGTGCATCAGCGCGCGGAATACAAACAAAGTAGGCTTTACTTTGTTTTCGTCCATTTTACACCACCACGAGTGAAAGCTCTTCTGGTTCCCGCAGTTTGCATACAATCGCAGCATCAGCGCAAACGTCATTGAGTTAGGCAGCATATTCATCTTCTGTAATCCGTCAGTCACTATTTGCTCCGCTAAGTTTTGATCATTCTCCTCTACAGCGCGTCTGAGCACGGCATTTTGTACGCGCGGGTTCAAACGACTACTCGTTTGTGTTCGATGTAGCGATGGAATCGATTTGAACGACCGCCAAAGTATTCCAGACGGAACACTGGTTAGCATCGCAGCAAGACGCTCCCCAGTTACCATTGAAATTGAGACACCATGTTCGACGATAGTGTCGTATAGCATTGCCGCACGCTCGGCTTGCTCACCTTTCAGACAAGCCAACACTGCGGCATCCCACAGCATTGGAAACTTTTCAAGCTTCCGCTTTTCCTGCATTTCAGGTGTCTGCTGCTGGAATAGGTGGTCGAACAGCATGAGCGCATATCGCCATTGATCTTGGCGAATGTATGCAAACATTGCTTCCCCATACACATACAAATTAGGCGTCATTCCATTCACTTTCATTCTTGTGAAAACGCAAAGCATTTCTTTGGATCGATGGAGACGTCCGTAAGCAACAGCAACAAGCGCCTGGATTCGCACATCTGACTCGAATGGGAGATCCTTAAAAAGTGGCTCCTCATCGTGCACAACAGCATATCTTCTTAGCACTTCTTTCCACTGCTTCGCACGACTGGGCACAAGCAAATATGCGTGCGCAACGTCAAGCGTAGGATCGCTTTTGTTACGCTTCATTTCACAAAAAAAATCTTCCGATTGCTCAACTTGGGTGCCACAGGAGCACATCAGTGCTGCATAAGACGTAGCATCAAGCGTCACGCTACGGTCGCGCATTTTCGAGTATACAGCCAAGGCATCATCACCCAGAGACATTTGACCAAAATTCCTTAGTGCAGCATTGTACACTGTCAGCGGAATTTCAATGCCATGTTTTTGCATGTCGTCGAATAAACGCCGAATGTCGTCCGTATATCGATTGGATGGAGCTGCTGCCGGCGGAGGAGCGTTAATATCCACAAACTGCTGCAACAACGTGCGCGCTTTGTGCCATTGGCGCTTTATGGCACACAGATGAACAAGTCGCGAATACAGCTCCTTAGAAATTGGAAAATGTCGAGCTAGCAATTCATCTCGAAAGTACAGTGCTTGTGATAGTGATTCAACATCCAGTGCTGCGTGAAAAAGACCCGTTACAATTTCCTGCTTTACTTCTCGTTCCAGTTCTTGATCATATGCACGCAGAAATGCCTTCACAAGTACCTTCGTAGCTGTGGCTTCCTTGTTATCAATGCAAAGTCGTATCGACGCCACATGCAGCTCCGGAGATGCTTCAAGTCTATATGTCCTCATTTCTTCCAGCAAGTGCTTTGCTTTCATCCATTTCTTTGCCGCATGACACGACACAATTGCATTCTCGTATATATTCAATGATGGTTGCATAATCTCTACTGCTTGGTGCATATAATCAATGATCTCAAGTGCTGTGCGCCATTGACCCAGCTCAGCACACGCTGCTGCTGAATACTCAAGCGTGATAGGTGACGGTGACACACCGGCATCACGTAGACACGTATACACGTCTATAACAAATTCTGGATTCTGCATTGCATCAGCTACCATCACCATAACAGTCGCATCTTGTCCAGGCATGGCTGGATGTACGTATTGTTGCATCCAATCCATGACAATCTCTTTGGCTCGTTCCATTGCAGCACCTGATGTCATGGGAGTAGCAAGAAAGTGCTTGAGTTCTTCATACTCATCATCAGGTACAGAAGGAAAGCTAGAAGATCTAGAAGATGAGCTACGGGTGTGTAACAAATGAGTAGTGAATGGAGAGGAGCGTGGGGACAGAGATATAGAGATATCTGGATGATTACGGAGCGCTAGAGGATGAAAAGCACACACATGTCTACGTAATGCAACACTGGAGAAGATGATATGGTGATTATGGATACTAATTGCACGTCGAGATAGATACAAGAGCCGCTGAGCAACGTGCTGGCTACGTGACAACATGGTCATTCATTCACCAGTCCAGCAAAATCGTTGCTAAAAGTGAGCTTGTGTGGTGCTAATTCGTCTTGTAATTCTTCTTTTTAAAAAAAGGTTGTTAAAAAGGACCAGATAAAAAATAATCGGTAGGTTCTTCATTCGTAAAATTTCGTCATTTTTGGTGTCAAGAAAATGACAACAAGTCGTTCCGAACGGTTCATACTGTCCTTGGCTTTAAGTACTGTACTTACAGTCTGTGGTTATTACTATAGTAAATATCTAATCAATCGTCGATCTCATGGACAAGGAAGGAAGAGGTTACGAGTTGTACCGCGTCAGAAGCTACGAGACTTGCAACTGTGTGACAAGAAGCATTGGGTCGCATTATGTGGTACAGTGTTTAACGTTAGTGGAGACCCTTTCTTTGATGCTACATGTGGTGGTATCTATAGCTCATGGGTTCGGCATGATATTACGTACTTAATACTACAATTGGGACTAGTACCAGACGCCAGGAATGATGCGGAAGCCATTGCTAGTTACTTGGATCAGGAATTGCACTTGAATATGCTACAAGATGAGGAAGACGACGTGAAACGACGTCGTGAACTCATGCAAGAATGGTTTATGCGCTTGTATTCACGGTATGAAGTAGTGGCACAACTCAGTGACCGCTATGTCGGTGCACAATGGGAAACGTTGAGGATGGAGCTGCTACCATCAAATTCGGGTTGGAATTCCGGTAGCAAGTGCCCATTAGGATTTGGAGCGAAAACGATAAGCAAGACCACGTGGTCTCTCAAAACAGCAGATCTGAAGGATCTGAGAACGATACGTTTTCAAGGACGACGTTATGATGTGACGGAGTCGAGGTTATTTCATCCAGATGGTGGAAAGTTTGCACATTTTGTTGGTCATGATGTCACTTATGCTCTAGCGGTGCAATCGATGCAAGTGAAAGATTTGGACGTTGCACCGGAGAGACCGTATACGTTTGAGGAGCAGTTGCTGCTGGAGCGATACAGAAATACGTTTGCACGTGAATTGACACTTTTGGAAATCGACAAAGAGGAGACCAAGGATGGCAACAACATAAGCGTAATCAATTTGCACCATATTATTGAGGATAGCGACGGTATGGCACACGAAGAATGTGTAGAATGTCTGAAGAAGGCGCTTGAAAGTGCAACCGCAGATCAAGTGAACGCGGTGTGTGCTCGTACAATGATGACACCTCTGCAAAAGGCTGTGGAAAAGCATCGTTTGGATCTCGTGGAAGTGTTGGTACGTGCTGGAGCAGACATTCAGGCACGTGCAGCACTTTACGATGACGAAACACCCTTGCAAATGGCGTATCGTTTTCATTTTAACGATATTGCTGCTTATCTCGAAACCGTTGCCGTAGGTGGCAAATAATGTTATTCTGTTGCTTGTTACCGTTGCAATACTTGTTTGCAACAAAGCGCTGGTAGGTTTTTGTTGAACGAAAGTTTTGGTCAATGATAAAAAGATAATGAAGATCAACTGAGTTATGAGGTAGTTGCGAGAGCGCTGGAAAAGGAAAGCATGGATTGACTCGTGTTGCTAGCAGCTTTTTCCTCAGTGCAGGCCTTTATCCTGTAGCATCTGGTGAATGCCCGCAATGTACTCAGGCCCAATCCCACAGCAACCACCGACAACTTGGGCGCCAACATCCACCCACTGCGAGACAAAGTTCACGTATCGTTCCACATCCATATCTGTGCGCATCGTCTGCGGCTCGCAAGACTCAGCGAGCGCCCAATCATCCGGAATCTCCGGAAGCCGATTAGCGTATGCGCCCAAACGAACTTCGCGACTGTACAAACTTGCACGTGTGTTCTCATCATCGTGTAGCTCACGAAGAGCCTTACATATGGCCTCTGGCTGCGAGCAATTGAAGAGAATCGCATACAGCTGCATCTTCGTTTTGCTTTCAGTAAAACGCATCAATTCCTGCACCGCATCACATACTTTTTCCCCACTACGAATCTCTCCTTGGCTATTCAGCGTGAACGATACCATAACTTGAGCATGTTCATCAGTATCTTCACAACAAGTTTGTTCCACTCCTAGCAGCGCCATCTTGGCTTCCTTCATCGACGACAATGTCTCGGCCAAGTAATAATCAACAAAGGGCTTCAAAGCTCTTGCAATCATTGCATATAATCGCACTCCTTCGTCACTTTCCGGCACTTTGTCGGCTCTGTAGCTCTCCAGCAGTGGAGGTAGCGACCCGCAGATCCCTGGTTTTGGTCTTGTCGTGCTGTCAGTCGACGTCATTATCCATTGATCGCAGGCCTCTTGAGCCACTTGACCAGCCACAGTCGTGTACTGAACGATCTCTTTGTCACTGAAGCCCACACCAGGTGTTACACCGTAATTATTACACGTGATGTAGTCAGCACCTGCAGCCAAGAAGGAAGTGTGCACCTTTCGTAGTAATTGATGATGCTGTTCATGCACAATTGCTGTAGCTGACCAAATTTGACGGTCATCTGGTAGTCCACGAGTGAATAATTCCTCGCCCGTACCTCCATCCAATAGCATCACACGCGGGAGTTTTACTGCTTTCATAGCCATGGGAAAATGCTGAGAGGATATTCTGATAACCATGGCGCTTATTGAGATATTTTGACGCTTATTGAGATATATTTTGACGCTTATTGAGATATTTTGATTCATCAAGTTGATATTTATGAGATCAAATTGTGGTTTTTGATAAATGAATGGAAAGATCAATTACGTCAAAGACTTATTATGATTGACTGTGATACTGCTACTTGTAAATCTCCTTACTTTGCAATCTCTTGTGCAATTTGCTGAATGTATTCAGGCGATATGCTACAGCAGCCACCAACAATACTCGCACCATCTTCAATCCAACGCATGGTAAACTTGCTGTAAACCTCCAAATCCACCACAGACTGCAGCGCACCAGCCACAAGAGACTCCTCCATGGCGCCAGCCTTGGACAATGGTGATATGTGGTTAGCATATCCGCCAATTCGAAGATTGTGCTTCTTCAACACGTCCATTAGCTCCGAGTCCTCTTTCAATTGCCGAATCGCCTTTGCAATATCTTCCGGTTGTGAGCAATTGAACAAAATGCCACACAAAAGATTGTGCTTCCCTTCCGGTTCACCAGGCAGCAACTCAATGCGACTCGTACAAAACTCAACCAAACTTCGCACGCTATCGACCACTTCTTCACCACTGCGCAATTGGCCCGTGCTATTTAACGCATACGACACCATCACTGGTTTCTGCAACGTCTGCACCCCTTCAAACGCCATCTTTGCTTCCGCGAGAGACGACATTGTTTCCGCAAGAAACACATCAACCGACGGTAATAAAGCTTCACCAATCAGTAAATACGTGTCCAACCCTTTTTGACGTTCAATAGTACGATCCGAGCGAAAACTATGCATGAGTGGCGGCAACGATCCACAAATCTTGACACCGTCATTTCGATTAAACCTCGCACGAGAGTCAGCTGCCAGTTCACCTGCCGTTTGCGAATATGCTCGAATTTCATCGGGAGTAAATCCTACACCTGGTGTCACATAGTAATTACAAGTTACAATCATTGTTGCACCTGCTTGCAGAAAATCTTCATAAACTTTTGTAATTAAATGATAACGTGATGGTAACATTAATGCACTTGCAGACAACATATTACGATCATTTGGTAACCCACGACGAAATAATTCATGCATATTGCCTCCTGCAAGAATATCCACATCTTTTGACTCCATATTGACGGATACAAATCTCTCTTGTGCGTTCGTATTCAATGCCAATTGATTAATGACAAGAATGTGGTGACAGTTGAGATAGCAGCCATTACGGGCATGTGCGACGTGGCGATAGAAATGAACGGTAAAGTTGAAGTCCTTCAAGTTGATTTCTAAGTCCTTTTGATAGTTTGTCTTGGTTGCTCAATCGTTTTAGCCAATCATCGTGCATGCTATAAGCTGATGCCCGAAATAGTTGGTAATTTATTAATACCATTCGTAAAATAAAATGGCCGACGAGCCGATGGAGACTACGTGGATGGGTGTCGCCTGTGCAGCGGCAGGTGCGGTAATGATCCCGCTATTATTGCATCGTATTTTCTTTCCTAAGAAAGTGGATCATGAGACGTCGGCAGGCAATTGCTCGCTTGATGAATATATAACAAAGGTGTATTATCACTCTTTGAAGCACGATCTCTGATTCGGACTTGATTTTTTGACTGAGTTTTTGTATGGCTGACTGACTGATTCTTGCAATTTTTGTAGCACGGAATGAATGAATTGGATGCAAAATTTCAAGTAGCTGTGGACTTTATTGCTGCAAGAGGCAGCAACAAAATGACAAATGAGCAGGTGAATGAATGACTGGATGACACAAGACACCGTTGGGTCGAGATGCAGCTTCTTGTGACAATCTTTATACACTTGTTTTTGCTCATTGTATGCGTCTTTTTGTGGTAGAAATTGACACTATATGCGTTTTATAAGCAAGCGCACTTTGGTAAGTGCAGTGTGGATAGACCATCTGCAGTGGATATGGTGGGCTCTGCCAAGTGGTATGTGAAGATGCATTGAATGATTGAACAGTGGTTGGATGAATGAACCAGATGAGTAATTTTTGGGTGTAGGGAGAGTTGGAAAGGTTTGGGTGACATGAGTCAAGAGATGGCCAAACAGCAGTATTTTGAGTGGGTGCAGGAGTTGTTTGAAGAGTTTGACGTGCATGGTCCAAAGAGATGGCGCTCATCGTTGGCTTCATCGTCGAAGGCGACCAGTGACTCCATGTCGCTAGATAACGAAATGTTGATGTCTAGAGCTGTTAGTACACCGAAAGTGGACATGTACGTCGTGATGTTGCTTTAATCGATAACAGATGACGAGGCTGAGACGAAATGATATTTGTGTGGTATATTGTTGTATAGGTCGACGGAGGAGTGGAAGGTTAAAGACGATATTTTTTACTGTGCGAGCACGGGAAATTTGGACAAGCTTTTACCTGTTTTGGACAAGGGAGAAGACATCAACGCTCAGGCAAGTTTACTGACGTGGGCTTCAGTGGGATTTCAGTGATTTGTGCTTGGTGAAATGATTGTGTCGTGGGTTAAGTTCATATGATAATAATGTCATGAATAATGTAGGATCTCGACGGGCGAACCATGATGCACTGGGCTGTTGACCGTAACCAGCAATCGGTAGTGGAGGAGCTGCTGCGTCGTGAAGCGTCGCCAAATATTCAGGTATGCATCATGCTGTGGTACTGATTAGGTAAGTTGCAGTAGAAGTATCTAACAAATAATATGTTTGTGCATTCGTGAGCAGGACGGTGACGGTATGACACCTTTGCATTATGCGGCGAGTTGCGAGCATGAAGAGATGGCACAGTTGCTGGTCAGACTGTGTACTTGATAATATTGTTGCTTTCGTAAAGAACTAACATGCCACTGTTTGACTCAGGTAAAGCATGGTGCGCTAGTAGACGTGAAAGACCTGGACGGCGACACCCCGCTCATGACGGCCTGCAATGAAGTGCTTCGATTGATCATGGCTGATGGCTTAACTCGTGACCTTCAGTAAGTGCAGGCGCCGTGCAGACAACGCGTTGTCAGGCTTACATTATAGAAAGCGGATAGGTATGTGAAAAGGCGTTTAGAAGGAAAAGAAAGCATTAGCGTCAAACCGATTACTTCAGTCCTGGAGTGCGTTGGTATTTTTGATAGGCAGTAATTTGAGCTTCGGTGCTTGCGCTAGCATATAGGTTTCATACGTCTTTCATTGAGCGCATCGCCTGTATTGTCTGCGGATACACCTACAGGCTCGATTACAATTTGTTGTGTTGGAAATTGATGAAGTTGGCTAGGTTGCTGGAAAGGTTGATGAGTAGACTGATAATGATGTGTCGGTACCGACTACGGCATTATACTTTGTGTAGATGACGACGGCATTCCTATACTTGGTCCATATCCAAAATTATTCGGCATCATAGGTGCTCCATAATTGGCTCCGTTCATAGATCCTAGAGGCAAAATAAGCAAGATGTGGTTTACAATCATCTGGATCACTTTTGTAGCGTAGAGAAGCATGAATGGAGTGTGCTATGCTTCTGTAGTGACACACACTTGCTGCTCTTAGATTTATATCCATGGATGACTGCCACAAACACGAAGCTGACGTAGGAATGGTATCTACAAACATTTGTTGTACTGTAAGTACTGTTCACATTCATCTGTCGGTCCTATATCTCCCTTATCATACTAAATATACTTAGTCGAAAGGAGTGTCGAGGTTGTCAAGCTTTTCTGCATACTTGATTAGATCGACCTGGTGTTTCACCGGCTCGTTGCGTGGCGAGATCATCGTCAGCTCTTCCATAGCTCGTGCAAACGACACCTCACGTGCCTGCTTGCACGATTGCAGTGCAGACCGGCTTTTGACAATGCCATCATCCGTTGGCACTAGCGTAACACTTAAAGCATAAGTCGCCGATGGAGAATCACTACGAGCGCCTGTGTTTGAGTACGCAAACTTGACGGTATTGCCTACTGCAATCTTTTGACGCGTACCTGTCCGGTCTTCGTTGAGGTTAAACGGGATAATCAGGGGTATCTTTTGCTGCTTGCCTGCCCGGTCAAATTCTGCGACCGAGCTGTTCCATGTACTTTTGCATGAACCATCGGCTTGTATTCGCAAATCATGTGGAATGATAAACCCTAGTGATCCCTGAATATCAATCACTGTGCCGCAGTGGAGCAAATCTAGCTTATTGCCAACTTCAATGGCAGTAATGGTGTTGCGAGGAACACAAGTCTCCACAACCGTCGTATTGATAGCAGATTTCAGTCCTTCAATACTATACTCACTTCCTCGTCGGCCAGTCTTTTTCGGAAGTGTCAAAGGGAATGGCGATGACGCCGCTGGGGCAATGTTTAACGTCATGGAGGACGTGGCATCCTTTGTCACCTGTTGCTGCTTCTTGACAGCATTTCCTTTCACTAGCGGAAGACGAGGAGGAAGCGTGACGATATCACATCCGCACTTTTCCATCTCTTGGTCCAGAAACTCCTGGTACGACGGTACTATTCTAGGAAATTTAAACTCTTGCACAGCGCTTGCAACACTCATCGCAACCATCACAAGACCAGCACCAGTCATCCATAGTTCTAGTCTACCAAGATTCATGACAGCCAGCAGTAACAGTGCCAGCACAAGAAAAACAAAGAGCACTGCACGTAGAACAGGATGAACCACCAAGTTTAAAGCCTTGGACGTCATGTGACGAAGAATTGCATGTATAGCATGTACACTCTTGTACAGAATCCTCGTCGATGCTTCTGCAGTTTGTCTAGACTTGGTCATTGTTTACTCAAGCCAATATTCAAATCTGCTGCTGCCTTTGAAAACCCTCAAATTTGTCTTTGTATATTATTATTAGACAAAAAATCACAATAGAAACACAAAAACCGTGTAAGTGATGAGAAAAAAAAAGAGAGTATGAATCGAAAAAGAAGAAGAAGGATAAACTATTTAAGGTAAAAAGAAGGTGACATACATGTGAGAAACTATTTCTTCCAAAAAGAAACTAGTTGAATTCTTTTCAATGAAAGAAAGTATAGAGATGACAAATGAAAAAAAAACAACAACTAGATGCTTTGTCTTTTATTACGATTCGAGCAATAACAATAGATAGTGGGAAGGCTGTGGTTGGTTGGTTGTCCACATTTTACATCTCACTTGTATTAAGTATTGCATACTTTATACATATAATTGAGCATCACAAGTGCTCCGGCTCTAACAAGATAGAGCTTAAGTTTATAATTTCACGTAAAAGACATTCACGTGCTTCTTGTATGGAAGTTCACCAAAGCTGGACTACTTATGTTCATGATAAATCCATAACGATCCGACACAAGAGTTCAATTATCAGCTTTACTTCCTCTAACCTCATGGCTGTCAGTCCCTGTGACATAATATAATGATTAGCTAGCTACCAAAGATGGTGGATAAGTTTTTTTCTGGTCTGCGAAACGCAAAGCGTCGTTTCAAGTCATTCTAAGCCTGTTTTTTATCTTTCTTCCTGTCTGATCAATGAAGCTTGGGTCAGTATTATTATTTAGCCAGTACAGGACATAAATATGTGCTTTAAATCGTAGCCAGACAGCGGTACTACTGTGTCGCGTATGTTTACTGGTCTGTCTGTACATTGGACGCTTATCGTCTTGTTGTAGAATAGATTTGGATAATAAATATTTGTGGCTGACACACTACGTAGGGATTACCTAACGGCGGTAAAGTTATGACCGGTTAAGTGATTGCCAATTGTCACTACGTTAGCTATAATAAGAAAATAAAGCTGCTGTATGCGACAAGCGTTGTATGGATAGCAAAAAATTGATAAATAAATGACCCCACACGCGGTTTCATGGACATCTGTGTTCGATTAGAGAAGAAAGATAGATATATACATTATGCTACAAGGTTAATTGATAAAGGTTTGTACGGCCAGTTTTACACTGAAATATTCGCTTGTTTACTTGAAAATCAAAGCGTTTTCCAGTAAAATGTGTCAATGGAACGTTCGGCAAGCAAAGTGATTGACCTCATTATTAGTCGACGAAGAGATGATTCATAGCCACAATGTGCAAGACTGACGGCTAGCAGATCTAAGTCGTCTATGTAGATGATGCGGGGATAGTGGAATTTGTAGGTGGTCAAAGGTTTCGTAATAAAACACATGAACACGCAATTGCCAATGTCAAGTGTCACCTGGCGGCAAGTCATTTCTGCAAGTGACTTAGATGTAGAAGCGGTATTGCATGATGTAACAGGCTTTCAAGTGGAGTGTCTGTCATAGAGTCATGTGGTCACGGAATGACTAAAGAATTACGGAATGGACAATATAATGGGTTGATGGTCACTTTACCACGTTTGCCATCAGATCTTACGTCGCAACGTACAGATAGATTGCTGTATGGTAGATTTGATAAAAACAGCATTCTAGTTGAGACAGGAAGGAAGGTAACTCAAGTCAGATGGAAACGACACTCGTGACTATCGCTTGTACATAAATCGATGAGTATACGTCGTCTTGCGGTCTGCTATTATTTAGTTCTACAAGACGACACCTGTTTCGAGAAGTCTTATGGAGACGTTGGATAACAGGGAAATGAAGTTCGACTTTGTAATGTAATAGGAGCAATCGCCTGGTGTGCATAATGAAGGATGGTTTTACCTTGTTGTGAAAAAAAAGAGTAATCCGTCATAAAATAGTAACCAGTCGTCGTTAAATAGTCGAATTTGGGTCATTTCCATCCAAAATAAGCATCTCACAGCTTCCTTTTTTGGCTGTTTTTCCAAGTCGACGTTACATTCAACTGTCATATTTTCTCCTCTAATGTCACTTTTGAACTCGAAATGTCATTTCCATTTTCATCCAAACAACTTCGACTAATTATAATTCGAGCCAATAATGACATTGAGCTATGGAATTGGTCATCAACTCGAAGTTGATGGACTTCCAAAGCGTCCACACGAGACAAAACGTCTTTATTACAGTAACTATGGTCCCTCCTCCTCCTCTCCCATGTTATTCATTGGTTTTTCAGATGCTACATTACGTCGTTACGTGATTGATAAACGTCGAGGTTGTATTCGTTGGGAAGCAGATTATAAGCGATTTTATCACACTTGTTGTCGATTTTTACATCAGTGGGGTGTTTTTGTAACGGCAGTGGATCATCAAGTGAAACTCTATGATCTTCCATTGCGTAATCATGCACATTCTGTGACTAGGGAGGAGTTAAAAGAGACGATACTCTTTGCAGCACATGAAGAGACCAAGAGACTTTGTGTCTTGATCAAATCCAATACCCTAAAGGTCTTTGATTGGACAATTAATCGAATGCTTGAAGTACGAGCACAATATGAACTACAGACGATAATTCTATCCGTTCGACAATTAATTATGCTGAGTGCAAATCACGTGTTTCTGCAAGGAAAGAATCAGTGGGTGATTCTTCATTTAGACAATGGAAAAGTCGTGCATGTGTCGGAGAATGTAAGAAATACAATCAATAATGCTCTTGAAGGAATACATCCAGTTTGTGATGCAATACCATTACCTAGTCGGTCTTTAGCTCGACGACAACAACACGTGATGGAGTTGTTACTATGTGGTAAACGTCGTGGAGTGATGTTATCAATTAATGAAGAAAGTGAATCACTGGATGAAGAAATAGATGGTTATGGAGCTTTTGAGAATGAGGATGATGATGATGATGATGTAGATATGTTGGACGATAGAAGCACAGGGGGTAAAGCACTTGATCTATTGACTTGCCAACTAACTGTAAGGGTGGAGAGAATCATTGAATACAATGCAGCCCCGCGTGATGTGCATTATCATCATCCATTCTTACTGCTAGACCAGGCGGAACAAATTGCAGTGTACAACTTTGGCTCGTTGGAATTGGTCCAGACAATTCCAGTGAAAATGCCTTATGGTATGTGTACTGTCAGCAATGTGGCTTCTGCGACTGTGGGATCGAGTGCAAATCGATTGCAGTTTCGACATGACCAACCTGCGACTTTGTTCACTGTATCTCCGTCCTTTGAGGTTCAAGCTCACCAAATGCTTCCAATTGCGCAGCAAGTTGCTGAGTCTTTGGGAAATCGCCGCTTGGAAGATGCAGTGGCGCTTTGCAAACTTTGCCCGGAGGAGAGTCCACTCAGTGTCGCTGATCAACAGAAATTGTATGCTGACTATGGCTTCAAACTGTTTAAATTGGCGCGGAGGCAGGAAGCGATGAATTATTTGTTCGAAAGTAATATTGATGTTATGGAGGTACTGCTACTTTTTCCACGGAACCTACTTCCTCGCAAGGCCAGCGCTCTACGCAAAGAAAACAGCAACAACAATAAAGAATCAGTTTTCGAGGGCAATGATTTAGTAAAGAGCTTGTTAGCTCTCATCGGGTTCTTACGCCGTAAACGAAACGCTTGTTTACATCAGGATGAAGAATTGTCAGCTTCTGGAACATGTACTCATCGCAGCCCTGGACCTAATGAAGAGCGTGCACTCGAGCTAATTGATACCATGCTAGTCAAATGTCTCGTTGTGGTGTCTGAAAAGGCCGAGTATGCAGAGCGCGCTAAGCATGCACTGCTACAGGTCGTAACTGGACAAAATTGGTGCGAAATTAGCGAAGCTGAGATTTTTCTCCGAGCCCATCGACAGTTTAAGGTGCTACTGGCATTTTACTCTGCTCGCAAGTTGCATCGTAAGGCGCTGGAGCTGCTCGAAGATCTTGAGCGCAGCGCGGCATCCGCTGCTACTCTCTCCGAAAAGAACGAAACAGGTCAAAAAGTGAATGAATCACCTAGTTCGGAGGATCTGCAAACATCGCATGACTATATGGTACTTATTGCACAGTATCTTCGCACATTGGGCAAAAAGCATGCAGAACTGGTTTTTGAATTTTCACGACGCGTCTTGTCCGTCAATCCTACGCTTGGACTCTCAATCTTTACACAGCGCGAAGTACCCAGCTCAAAAACAGATATCGATTCAGCTGCAGTACTTCAGCACCTTAAGAGCTGTACTATCGCGATTTCAAGCACTGACTGGACTCTGTCGGAAAAAGATGTCGACGACATAGCGAAATCCAGTCTGCCATTGATCAGCAGCCAAATGCTGGCAATCGAGTATCTTACACAACTTATCTATGAAGGGACGCGCCAACTGACACCGCGGTTGCATGACGAAGTAGTGTACTTGTTATTGGATTTGATCCAGGCCAAGGCACAGCAGAATCAAAGACTCACTAGTCGTGTGGAAGCACAACGTGATGCGATTGGACTTTTACGTCGCAAGCTGCTACAGTTTCTTGATTTTCCTGGAGCTGTTTATCACCCAGAACGAATGTTAAGTCGTACACCTGTTGAAATGGTGGACGAACGCGCGGCGCTCCTTTCGAAACTCGGACGTCATCATGAAGTACTTCAACTGTATGCTCTGGAATTAGAGGACGCTGCTTTGGCAGAGGCGTATTGCAACCGATGCTACGAATCAATGACGGCTGACTCATCTATCTACTCAACGCTGCTGAAAATTTACTTGCACCCACAATGCCGCACAGGCAGGACAGCATCCGGAATGGCGTCGCCCGCCATCAGCTCCCGACCAAAATCTTCAAGCTCTGACTTGCAGAGTGGGGCTGTAGATGCTGCCATTAATTTGCTGAACCAATACGCTGAGCGGATTGATGTATCTACAGCTCTTGAGCTTTTGCCAGCTAATGTACCTGCTGCACCTTTGGCAACGTTCTTTCGTCGTGTTCTTGAATGCCAGGTCCAGCGTTTTCGCAATGGACAAGTAAAGAGGCAGCTTTCAAAGATGGAGAATTTCAAGGTTCGAGAGCAGCTTTCTATGAAGCGTAAAGGATCCGTCACAGTGTGGTCGTCACAATGCTGCCAGTTTTGTGGCAAAAAGCTTGGAGTTGGCACATTTGTGCGCTTACCGACTGGAACCTTACTGCATTATTCCTGTCAGCCGTTACCGTAGGCGATGTATGTTTACATTGGGGGCAAATCGTATTCTTTAAGCGTCACGAATTGAAGTCAAGACATTTTTTCTAAATGCAAATTAAAAAAATGTAGAGACGATGGAGTTATGAGACGAGCTGTGGCGCAAAGCAAAGCAAGAACGTAAGCAGCAGTTGTTTGGCTCAAATTGTGCGTGTAACGTTGCCTCTTGCTGACTTTGAGCTTTTTTCAATTCCTGACGGCGGCTCATAAGCAAAAGCGGCTTTTCACTTCGCGCGCTGCCCATTTTGCTGTTTTAGTAGCAATGTCTGTTGGTCGGGTCAGAGAACCTTCTTTGCAAGTCGCTCACGCAGTTGTCATAGCGATGAGGGCTACATCTTTGCAAACAACATCAGGTAGTTGTGTCAAAGTTGCTAGTCTTCGTTTGATACGCGCTCGCACACTTTTGCGCGACAATTTAGTGAAGCAAGCAGAGTCGACAGCTGCGGACAAATGGCAGTGTAAGAAGCAACAGAGGCGACGTCAATATCATAGTCACCTGAGCATCGGAAGGCCAGACGTACCATGTGCAATCTGAAATTCCCGCTCAATCATAGACGCACCTACGGCTTGGCGAATCGGCTAACCTGGCTTTCACTCTAATTGCAACTGGAGCATGCAGCCTTGATTGTCTTCTGCTCGGCTCAAGCCCGTCGTGTGAGTTGTGGATCTACGGCAGCCCTAACACAGGGCAGCAGCAATTGACGCGTCGTTACATCGGTAAAAAGTGGACTTAGTTGAGTATTTGCTGCCAGGCTTATAATTGAACTCAAGGTTTGTCTAGCTCCTACCAGGAGCTCCAATATTTTCTTGTTCCTTTTTCTCGAGCAGATCTGGTAACCTGCTCCATAATTCTCCTTATCGTTGCACCCACTCGATTAAAAGACACCGACAATCCAGCGCTGGTATTTGTCATACCACCGAGTACGCCAGTTGTCCAGCGAAGCATCAATGAGCTCGTGCACAAAGTCCTCGCAAGAATTAATATCCAAGTCTGGCTGGAAACGAGCGGCGAGACGCTCGACTGTGCCCTTCGGATCCCCGGCAAAACAGGGAAGGTGCTCGTTGCCATGCAGCATCATCTCCACGAGCAATACAAACCGGTGGCGGTACTTCCGTGCAACAAGAAACGATCGCACGCAAAGAGACCGAAACCGACGAAAGTGGGCAGAACGTGGACCACCCATGAGCTCTACAAAATCGGCCGTGAGTTTAAAAGGTGCCTGCTCGAAGGCCATATTTCCCGGATTGTTTGCCAGGAAAAAGCCAAAATCAATATGAATGATGTGGCCCTCAGCGTCCACCAGAATGTTGCCATTGTGGCGGTCTTTGATCTGAAGTAGGTAACACACGATCGCGTAACCAGCCATGCTGCTAACGAAGTCAGATCGGGCTCGATGAAACTCAGGCGTACTTGGGTCGCCGAAATGTCTCGTAAAAAAGTCCAACAGTGTCGTAAATTCGCGGTCATTGCGTTTCAGTGAGTCAATCGAGATAGTGTCAGAAATTGCCTCTACAAGACCCGAAGTAGCTGAAATCGCGATCACATCGTACGGCCGGATGAAGACAGGTACCTTGAATTCGGCAAATGTTTTTGCAAACTGATGAATAAGCTGTAAGGCCAGCTGTTCTTGGCGAAGATCATCGTCGCTTTTAACAATCACAGGCAGCAACCGCCAGCCAGGAAGCTTTCCATACGGCGATGTTGCTTGAATACGGCGTTCCTTTTCCGCCCAACGCTCCTTAAATATGACACAGGGTGGATCACCTGATGTAACGTGGTGACGTGCTTTAGAGGACGGGTCACTGCTCTCAGCTTTCTCATCTTCCTCAAGTTTTGAGTCACGCTCCGATAGGTCCTGCAACAATCGATCTGTACTGTCGAACCGCGCGAGATGGTGTGGCGAACATGCCGAGCTTTCTGACTTTGGCGACCATGGACCGCTGACACTGCTTACAGCATCAATATCATCAACGTCTGCAGCAACAGGCGCGATATATGGAGGTAGCGTCTGGGCCGAGTGCACTGGCCGAAGTCCCTGTGTACTCGTGTCAACACTTAGATTTTGCTTTGAGGACACATACGAGCTTTTGTAAAATGGCTGGCTTTGGCTTCTCTCCGGCAAATCACGAAAACGATTTGGTGTGTCCTCGTCATACTCATCACCTTCAGTCTTGCTCAACAAAGCCTCAGTCTTTGAATCATCATTCTTCCCACCAGAATTCTTGCCGACAAGTGAGTCAAACAGTCCATGCAGGAGTTCAGTCGGTTGCGCCATTCTGTTCGAAATGTGGTGCGAAAACGATCGCAGCCTAGTTGGGCTGCTAGGCGTGCGCGATTCGCTCCAAAATCCCAGTTTAGCAGCATCCGGGGACATCAATGGTGTACGTCCTGCAGATACGGAAACTGTCGTCGAGTCTTGCGTGGTAGCAGTATCCCACAAACTAAGCGTGAAGCGTCGGCCAGCAAACACGCCGCTGCGGCGTTTCCCCCGAGCTACGAGCTCTTGTTGCGAGCATGGGTAGTCCACGACCTCGGCACACAAAAGAAACGGCACACGCTCCCTCGTTGAAAACGTAAAGCTTTCATCGACATGAATGCGCTTGAGCCGGTGGTATGAATTGCCTACAGGAAGGTACAGTGAGTTACTCGGTAAGTACTGAGCTTCCAGATCTTGTAGCCAAACACGAAGCTGTTATACGTCAAATGCCCATGCATACAAGAGCAGTTAGCATAGAAGCACCTACAGAACACCTACACAAAAAACGTATTATTCCAGCACATTATTGACTTACCATATCGTTGCGACGGTCGTACGCTACAGCGCGCAAATTTGATGACAAATTCACCAAGGACCCCAAAAACGTGGTCTCAAGCTCAAAAGGGTCAATACCAGATGCAACCGGCACGTTGGATACTGCAGTGCTTACCAGCCCTCGCTCTAGATCGTTCTTCTCCTGAAAAGTAGCGTAGTGGTCATCCTGGGATCCCGGCAGCAACGCCTCGACTTCTTGCGCGCTTGCAGACCCTTCTGGCCCGAGATCCGCACGGAACTGCCGATACTCCAAGTTAGCTGGGCTCGGCGGACAAGCAACAGCTATCGCTGACGCTGCGCCACGCTCTGACACGTCTTCAATCAACATCTGCACACGCTGTACATCGTCCTCCGTGGCAAAAGCTGGATTGTGAAGGCAATATGACTGCAAGTACCACAACATTTTGTGTGCAAACACATGCGATCTATCAAAGCAATAGCACACATGAGTATCTATCAACTTGACTTCCTTGCAACAACCCTATAATCGTCACTTACACACTGCATTTCCGCAATAGCATAGCATAGAGCTGTGGTGATCTTGCAAATGCCCCCAGTAGAAGAAAACTGCATAATTGTGGCAAATAAAACTCAAACTCCTGTTCATCACGCTCTGACGCAGTTGCAAGTCGATCCACAGCTCCTTCTTGATGGGCATAAAGTCTCACGATTGCTTGAAATGTTGAATCTTTTTGTTTACGTCGTCCAGCCAATTGTTTACCTAATATTGTCCACTTGGATCTCCATTTAGCACGTGGTGTTTCTCCACCATTAACAACAATAACATCACGTAGTAATTGTTTCTCATCCACTAAACGTCCTCGACTTTTATTCAATTGTAAAATATAACCAAGTTGCAAGAATGTACTGAACATTGCCATTAAACCCAATCCAAGAATGTAACTTTTACCCCAATAAACGTGACGAAAGGTTGAAAAAGTATCCATTTCTTTGCCATTGAGATATAATACTGGCTGTAGTGAACCCAATACAAAAAGATTCACTTCAATAAGTGATACAATAAATACAAAACATCGTGTAGATGGAACGCGTTTATTACGACGACGTATGTAGACGAAGAAATGAAGACGAAAGAGAGAAACAAGTGCCTGGAATGCCAAGGATTGACGGAAATGAAACACTAAGCGTAGATCCTTTTGAACAAGATGAAAGCCACCGGATAATACAAAAGGAATGAATAGATACCAACCTAACACGGATGTCTCAAGAGAGAGTGCAAGAAGGTTAAATAAACCCATGATACTTTACACCTCACACACTCCACACAAATAAACAAATAATAAACCACCTGTGGTCAGAAAAGTAGCCAAATGAGAGTGACTAACTGACTGACTGAGGTAAGAAGACTGAGTTGAGCTATTGAGAGATAATTGGTGTAAAAGGCTGCGTATTTTGAACCAATTAAAATAATAGTAATTGGAGTCAAACACAATCGAGTACAGTAGACGCGGTGGATTATATGACTTACTATGTATGACTTAGAGGCACCTAATTAACATGCTGCTGTCTTTTCAGTATGGACGCGAACGACGGTCAGACCGGTCTCGAAAATCACGGTCACCACCACCACCCCCTCCATATCGACTATGACCACCACCACGACCACTGTCGTATCTATCTCCACCTCCAAAACGTCCACCACCACCACTACCACGACGACCACCGCCACCACTGCCACCTCCGCCATGCCAACCGCCTACAGGAGGTTCAGGCTTCCCGGCAAGCTCCACCTTGATAGTCTTGCCACGAATCTCTGTGCCTGTGCATGAGTAAATATCATATCATCATCCACAATTTGTGATCGATAAGGGTAAAATACAAGTAACCAAGTGAACATTGCAGTACCCCTTACCATTAAAAAACTCTGGTGCCGTCCGCGCCGCATTTGCGTCTTCGAACGTAAGCACGGCATCACCCTTTGGCTGACCATCTGTATCAGTATAAATCTTAATCTTGAAAGGCCACTGGTCCTTGTATCCACGTTTCTGTTTCTCACGTGCAACAATACCAATAGCACCAAACATTTCCTGTAACTCATCAATCGTGGCATCCGATGGTAAATTCGAAATGTAAATGCGTGCCCATGTGGGATCCGCAAGCGCCTCCTTAGCAGGATCCCATGCTCCTGATGCCTTTGGTTGACTCTCTTCCAAATGTTCCAATGATGTACTTGAGTCACCATCACGCCCTTGATTGTAGCTAGACTCGGAGCGACGAGCTGTGTTCCTATCCGAACAATCCCGACCACGGCCTCCATCGCGACGATAGGAGTCTCTTTCACGCGGTTGTTCACGTGAGCGATCTCTGTTTTGATTCCCATTGTATCTTCCAGAAGACGAAATTTCGTAGCGGTTATCGCCGCCTCCACGGCGATCATCCCTGCAATAGCTCATGTCGCCGTCAAATGTGTGGATGTATCTGTGCCAAATACGATTAATGTAGCCATCTAGTTAAAATAGGCGCCGCAACAGATCAAGATTAACGGTGATTGGCTAGCTACGAATTTTGGTAAATAAAAGACACGTCAGTGGTCAAAATATCAACGCACAGGTACAAAAGAACAATTTGTATTGAAAAATATGCCCCCCCGTCTTAGTGCTTCTTTATTTGATTACGCCATTATTTTTATCAGCCAATAGTATCAGCGAGAGATCTGTTTTTTCTGCCACTGGTAATGGTCCATTTATCAAGCCAGACTAACATAATTTCTTATTTCCTGTGAAAAAACGAAACTCTCGTCATTTATTGTTCTTTCGTATTATATCAAGCATAATACTATTAAATTCGTGAGCTGTATTATATTACGTTCAATTTACGTAGCAAGAAAGTTAAGGAACTGCCAAGACCCTAGAGTGAGACATTATTGCCGTCATTATGGATGAAAAGTCGAGGAAACCGGAAGGTACGTGCTGCATGAATTGCTATTTTCATGTTGTCAAAACTTATATATCACAAAAATGCACAGATACGCCTTTTAAGCAACAGAAGCTCAAAGCGTGGCAGCCAATTCTAACACCTAATTGGGTTATTGGTACTTTTGCCGTTGTCGGTCTCATTTTCATTCCCATTGGCGTCTTGCTGCACACCGAGTCGGACAATGTACGATTTGTGTGTACTTATTTCTATTTTTCATATGTTTTTGACAGGATTATCATTATTGACAGGTTGTTGTGTTTTATGATATTAGGTTGTGGAATATTCGATTCAATATGATGGAAATGGTATGGCGTCATCGTCTAATATTGTAAACATTGGCAGTGGTTGTTATTTGAGTGAAGTGAGTGAAGGTGATTCATTTAATGTGGATGAACATGGTTGCAGAATTACATTTAATATTGAGAAAGAGATGAAAGCGCCGGTATATTTGTATTACCAACTGGATAATTTTTACCAGAATCATCGTCGTTACGTCCAGAGTCGTAGTGACGCTCAGCTTCGTGGAGATGCAGTCGCTAGTACAACGGATTGTTCACCGTTAGTGACAACAGGAACGGGTGTTTTTAAATACAATTCTACGGCGGAGACACCAATTGGTGGCAATGAGACGGATTATACGCTCATGCCATGTGGATTGATTGTTAATAGTCTGTTTAATGACATTTATTGGGTCAACAAGTTGGTGACTAATGGTGAGACGTACTACCAGAATGACACGTATCAGGGCAAGACGCTTGTGAACCTTGTGGATCAAACAGGCATTGCCTGGAAATCGGATGTTGAGACAAAATTCAAGAACATAAACTTGGCCGATCTCACAGATGCAGACAACACGATGATGCTTTGGCAGAACCCTCGCTACCGCTATATTATCCCTATGTATGTGGGACAGGAACCTATTGCCAACAAGACGGCATGGACGACGAATGCACGTGCTTATGGGGTCCAGGACGAACACTTTATCGTGTGGATGCGTACAGCTGGACTGCCAAGCTTTCGCAAACTTTATGGTCGTATTGACACAGATTTGGCAGCAGGCACGCAACTCGAGTTTCTTGTCTCTAGCAGTAAGTTTGGCTTACTATTTTGTACGATCTGAGCATGTAATGAGCGGCAGAGCTAACTTGGAAGCTTGTGTGTGTTTGTTCGATCAGATTTTGTGGTAAGCACATTTGAGGGGAAAAAGTCGATTGTGATTTCGACGACATCATGGTTCGGTGGCCGAAATCCGTTCCTTGGCATCGCGTACATCATCGTGGGTGCGCTTTGCATGGTGCTGGCCATTTTGTTTTTTGCCAAACACAAGCTCAGTCCGCGTAAGCTTGGTGATACGCGGTATTTGGTGTGGAAGAATAATCACTAAAGCAATAGGCCAGCAGTGCGCGAAGCGCAGGACTATGAGCCTTGCTAGCAAGATGTCAGCAACTGTAGGAGTTGACCGGACCAAGAAGACCCGACAGCTTGCTGGTCGCCTTACCCTTGTATTTTTTTCTTTTTCTTTCTAGCAGATTTATCATCTCAGCTTTGTTTAGGAGCACGCAAGAATGAAAATGCTGTCGTTTTTGCTGCCCCAATGTTCATATTATGGTGTCTTGTCGATCATATCATAGGATTGCCTCACGGTGAGTCCTTTGAAAAAAACAAGATGCTTGCAACTCGCTGCGAATTGTTGGAGAGGCTATGTGATCTGCATAGTGCGTGTTAAGGTAGGAATCTGCGGTCGGATGAGATTTGAGTCATTAAGCACTTACGGGTTACTGAAATGGCCTGCTCGCTCATTCCAGGATATCAAAATCATGTGTCTGTCAGCTTCAACATGTCACTATACGCCGATTTATTTGACGAAGAAGCTTTGTTATAGTTAACGTCTTTGCTGCTGTAGATTGTGAAGCTGCTAGACGTAGCTTTTCATTCTCAACTTTTGAATAAGACGGCGAAAAGTTGCTATCTGCTTATAAACTGCGTGGCCTCCGTAAAACGTTTGATCCACGTTTCACGGCCCACGCTGGCAGGAGCGCGGAAGCGAAGCATTCGACTGCCCGCTCCGGGTGGAACCAGTTTAATCTTGAGTTCGTCGGTTCGGCTACGTACCACACTGTAGCCATTAACGCTAATAGGTTGCTCAAAAACAGGACCGCGTTCTTCGTACTCACTCTTCGATTTGTAGCATGTAAGCATATCATGGTTCAGTACATAGAAGTATTGGCGCCAGCGCGAAGAGAAAACGTGGCCCTTTTCATAGCGCTCTAGGTAGCCTGATACCACACGACCCTTATCAGCTACCTTGTCCACTGTGTCGATTGTGTGCCTCGTAGCCTCCATTGTGCTCTGGTACAGAGCTTGTTGGTCAGCTAACGCCCTTTTGATGTGCGCCTCGGCACGACGGATCGCATCTTGAAGCGAGCTCAACTGCTTTGTATGGGTGTTTTCAATTTCGGCAACAGCCTTTCGTTCTTGACGCCCCCACTCTGCGTTTGCTTTCTCTATGTGATGCACCTGACGTTCATTGTTCTCCAGCGCCTTTCCTAATTGCTTGATACGGTTTTTCTTCTCCTCACAGGCTGCCGAAAAGCGGCCGTACTCTTGCTGTGTCAAGTGTTGAAGCTGGTTGCGGACGGGACCATGGAGAAATCCCGCGAGCACTGTTGCTGCCTGGGGACCACGCGCTACAAAGTTATACTGAGACACCATTGCCTCCAGATTGTTCTTGTAAGTTAGTAACTCCAGAGGCACTCGCGTCAGAGACACAGGACCCCTTTCACTCTTTTTGCTGACAAGCATAATCGAAGACACAGCACGATCTCGTGATTGCTGCTGCTGCTCCGCATCGGTCTCATTCTTCCGAAGAACCACTGAATGTAGATAACGCAGCAGTTCGCCACAAAATATGGCCGACGAAACTTCGTTCGCGCGATCGAAGCGCCTTCGTATGCGAGCCAATTTCGCCCACAAATTTTTTTTTCCTACGCGGAACTCTAGTGAACACGCAAGTTCAGGACTGGATGGTAGTGGACCTTGCATATCGACAAGGAATGGCTTTAATAAAGCATTCACTTCATCCAAACCATCAGCATGCACTGTATCCAACACGGCATTATTGACGGGCATCGCTTCGCTAGAAATGTTTGAGTACTTCAAAGCTACTGAGTAATGCCCGATACTTGCCGTGCATCGTGTTAACATTTGCTCAGGTGTTTGTACTGCACTTGCCTCTTTCAATAGTTCAGCCTCTGCTGCTTCTGCATCCTCCCGAATATCGCCAAGCCCCCCTACTGCCACGTTGCGACATAGCCTGGCCCTGGCCTCGACTCGAGCTACTCCAACGGTTCGTAGGAAGTCGTGGAAGATGGTTGCTGAATGCACGGCCAGCTCTGTTTTTCAGAAAGCTAAAGAGTCCAGTATTAAGCGGTGTGGATACAACTATACTGCCCCCTTCATCACCATCTTCTTCAACAACCTGGTGCTGTTTCAAATTCCCAAATTCATCAAAAACCGAGTAGCTTTCCTGTCGAGCGTCCACAACAGCAACATGCAAATTATTTGACTCGTTTGCCTTCAGCTTTCGTTCTGTAACATCCACCAGATACTCTGCCGTTATCGGCGCTGGTTCATACACCGCCAGACTTGCATGCATCACGTCGCAGTACGCTTTGAAAGCCTGTTGCACCAGCTCCTGCCAATGCACGGCGACCACATTCATCACCATATGCTGTAACACCAGTGGAGTTTTATTTGGCGATGTCACGGCATGTGCTAGCAATCTGATTAGTCGCATTAGCATTGGTCCGTTCATATATCGTCCAAAGAAGGATTTGCACACCAGTCGATCAGCCACATGAGTCAGCAACTTGGGCGACGTGTACGGGTCCCTTGGTGTCTGAAATGAGCTGGATTTAAGCACCACACAGTCTCTTACTGACACAAAAGAACTTAGTAATAACTGAGCATCAGTTGACCCAGCAACCAATTGTTGCTCAAAGTAGGCCGAAGGTGAGTCACAGCCGTTCATGTCCTTGATCTTAAGGTCTATTGCACCCCATGTAATTCCTGGCGCTAGTTCCTTCAGCAAGAATGCATTCCTTTCTCCATCAACTATCATGTCACATACTTTTAAGTGTGTAAAGTCCTCTAAAAATGGCAGCGTTTCTTGAAAACTGGCAGTGGTAATGGCGCCGGCCTTTATCACTACCACGTGTGAGCTCAATATGAAAAGTAACAAGCCCCAAAAAGGCTCATTGACAAGCGAAACATTGCGTAACACGAGAAGCAACATACCCACATCTTTATCAGCTGCAGAAATAGCGGTAATGGGGCTTAGAAAGAGACCGCGGTCGGATTCTGCGGCCAATCCGTCGTCTTGAGCGTTCTCTGGGACGTATAAAACGCCTACAAGCGCCACTTTTCGAGTCAAGAGCTTTGGATCTTGGAAAATGTTTATGCCTTCGTTGTGAAAGTAGATATTGCGGTCATTAGATCTTGAAGAGATCGTGCAGAGCGGTACCAAGTTTGTCCTGGTTAGTGTTAATGTCATAATGGATTGATCAGTCGTAGACTGGACAACATACAAAGTTCAAGATAGTTCTATAAAAGAGTTATGTGGGTACAACTCAATATGTTATCAACTGATGACTTCCAGGTAGCACTTTGCACTGTATCGTTTACTTGAACAAAGAAGCGGTTTTTAATGCCCAGGTCCCACTGAACTCGATCTCCTCAGGGCGAGTGTGTTTCAGTAACGTAGAAAAGATCGATCCGACTAGGCAGCTGATCCCACCAAGTAGGTGAAGGTTGTCCTCCGGATGAGGAACGAAATTCAGTGCGTCGACCAATTGGGAATAGTAACCTTATAATAGGTACAGCTCTGCTGCTAACAATTTGGACCGGAAATAATTTACAAGAGGTAGCATAACCTACATGAAAAAGGTTTGCGATGTAATAACTGGCTTAAACATTCAGTGTCTGCTTCAACAAAAAGCCCAGCTTTCAAATCCAGTTCTCTTCACAACAACACTATCAACATACGCAACAAGACAATGATCGGAAAAACCTGTGCTATCTCTTGTTATCTGCATACTTTGTTATACAGAAAAAGCATTATCTTAAACTAAACTGTGGCGTCATTTTGTAATTGGACCAGTCTTGATCACGCTTGACTATTGCAAGAGAGAAACAATGTGGTTTCAACTGACTTCAATAGCATTTTTTGTCTTGTTGACTCTCACGACGGCTGCAGAGAACGCATTGGAAGAAGAAACCGTTCAAGAACGGAGACTTAGAGCAAATGCAAAGATGTGGTGGATTTTTGGTTCTTCCGGTAACAGCAAATGCAAGTCCAAACTCCGTCCATGTCTTTTTATTCATGGAGAGAATCATGAAAACGAGGAGAAGGAACTGCAAGATTCGTCCGATAAATTTGGTGATATGAGTAAGAACGCCCCGTGCTGTTCATCAATCAAATATGCTTCACTGGATACGCTCAATGTCGGTTGGACAGACCACAAGCTGCAAAAGAAGGTCTGCGGTCACGCTCTTTCGATGAGTGAAGACAGTGACGAGAAGCAGAAGATCATTAAGAATACAATTCTTGTGACCCATTCAATGGGTGCTTTGATTCTAGCAGGTGCAATTGCCAATAAACACTGCAGCATTGACAGCAGTACGTCGTGGGTCAGCATGAGTGCACCAATGAAAGGCTCCATGGTATCAAACTATGTGCAAGATGTTTGCACGGATGACGATACCCAGGTTTTCCTTCAGATTTTGACGCTTGTAGGCCAGTGCCCTGTTCAAGCTGGAATGGAGTCTCTTGCGTATATGGACGGTAAATACAGTACTAAGGAGCTCAATAAAGCATACGTGGCTGCCAAGAAAGTCTACACTGCCCAGGTATCGGCTGCTATGTGCAGTAACGGTAATATTGGTATCTTTTCGACGTACCAAGCCAAGTACCTGCTTCTAGGCGCCAAGGTGGATCATGGTTCGGGCGAAAATGATGGTTTTACGACATACAAGAGTTGCCGTGGTGGCATTGACAAGGCTAAGTTTGGCGATGACCCATCGGATCGATTTTACGTGACCCATTGTAACCACGCCGATACTGCATTCCTTAACGGTGACAGCCACTTTAAGGACAGCATGAAACCGGTAAAATGGTTCAAAGGTCTTTTCTAAGTGACTTTGGAAAGAGAAAGAAAGATTGGTAGCATTTGGTGTAAGTAACCACGATGTGAAGACAAACAAATTTGCAATTCAATGACAACCACTACGTGTGTACTTCATTTTGTTTATGTTGAGGCCAAAAAGAAAAAGTAATTTGAAGGCACGTGCATTAAGTTTATCTGCGATTGTACTTGTCATCAGGTACGGTCATGGTTCTTCTTTATGACAATTGGGACTATGACATGATCGGTTCTTGTAGGGTCTACCTCAACTTCGAGGGGGCCTACTGATGAGGACCAGGGTTGACCTTGAGGAATTGGGGTCAACCATGACCACTCCTTTCCATTCCGGTAGTAGTTTTTGACCGCAAATTCCATCCAACGGTCGCTTCCCCTTTGCGGTCCCATTTCTCTCCGGTCCACTGTCCAACGGTAGCTTCTCTTATGTGGTCTCTATTCTCTTCGGTTCACGGGTCCTTGGGCTCTCCAAATTTCTTAAAGCACTTTACCACACTCGCGTGTTGGTCAATTAGCTATGGCCGCAAGCTGCAATAAAGCTCAGTCGTCATTTAATAAGAGTCAAGCTTTGTTGATATCTCTTGGGTCTTTGACCGTTGATTCTGGTATAGAATCGCCAGTTGGAAAGGACTAAGAGGCTTGCAGAGTATCCCCAAGCTAGCCATATGCAGCCCCGTTGCACATCCAGTGAGGTCCTTCGTTTGACTTGTGGGAGTAGTCAGCCGAAACTGCTGCTCCGAAATCTGAGAAAAAATGCGCAATCAGAACTGGAATTTCCGCATTAATTCTGTCCAGCGGGCCGCTAACCCTACGCGGGACCCTAGATGTATGGGAGAAATCCTATCGACATGCACCACGTCCTGCCTCTCTTTTTAAACTGCCTAATAGAGAAAGCTGTCCATCCATAACCTTGATGATGAGTCAAAGATGCGACACGAGGACCGTTCACACACAGCGGCGATGGTGCCCACAAGTGCTGCGAGTCAGCCAGAGGATCAAGCGCCACAGACATAACCAGCGACATCACCCGAGCGGAAAAGGGTGGTGGTTGTAAGGCCAACCACGACAGTGGTAGCGATGACTGGTGCTTTTTCATAAACCGGGGAATATGATGGACGTTGCCACCACTTTGGCCGACAGCATCGTGCGATTGCAGCTCCTTCAAATGCGTACTCGAGCTCCTGCACATATCACACCTAGTGTCAAACGCGAGAACCCAAACTAAGTGCACTAGTGGCATAGCTTCAGCTTCAATTTTAAGAGAGAGCGCAGCAGAAAGCACAACGCTACTTGTCGATCGAAACGTAAAAGTTGCTATTCCTTTATGCTCACTATTCCGTCGAAGTCGTGAGTTACTAGCATATCCGACCAAAAGGTTTCTTGTCATCTATCTAGGTCTCACTTCATTTTTTTTGGTCGACGGAGAAGATGAAGTGGTAGGTGTGTGCAAGTGATGCTGTCCCTTTGGGATCTTTTAACACTGTAATAAGTCAGCAAAGTCGATGCTCCTGTGTAGAAACGAGCATATATCGATGTTGTGCTCAGCTAACGTTGTGCGCCGCGTAGTTACCATCTACCCGCCTACACCAACATCACGCTCAAAATCTGGTACAAAGATGACGGTATTGAGAGCAGCGCTCTTCTAGCATTCGGTATGATACGGTGGTCGCCTTCGTGCTCGCGTATTTGCCAAAATCAAGTCAAAATTTTTTGTTGTGTAGTACTCCTTTTGTGCAATATCGACATGACATTCCAGCCGTCGATCGAGCTCCTCTTCTGCGCGTTGATCCTGTCGACTTTAGGTTGGTCATCAAACTGGTCTCGGCGCAAATTCTGCTTCCAGCTCACTGACGTGGACAACAAACGTTTGTATCAATCTAAAGACGTCCGCGGGTTCGCTTATCGCAAACCAATAAGTTGTTTTGGATTTTGGCGCTTACATCATTATTTCTGTTTACAAGACAGATGCTCTGCCACTGAGTTACACAGGTATTACAAGCATCATTAATCCTGGTCACAGCCTCCCTTCCGCTTCTTCCATGCTGACGACACTACAAAATTAATGCACGATCGAGACTCCGCTTCGTTTGTTTGAAAAAAGGGCGGAATATCAACTGCATTTCGTATTCAAATTGGCAATTGTAGAATCGCTTGCCATTGTAACATCTGCTGAAGAAGCGTTTGTGGTGGAGTGAGTTCTCAAAACTACATAATGAGAGCCCAAACCACTCACTGTGCCGGACTGCCAGCTATCGGGGGGGGGGTACTTTGATGCCGCGTATAGACCTTCTCTCACCTTGTGTACCCGTCGGGTGGCGGATTGCACTCTTCGGAGGAGTTGGTGGAGATGCGATGTCGGCCTTGAGAGAGGTCGACCTTGGGGTGCCTTAAGTGTATATACTTCACTCGGTAGGCGGGTAGGTGGACACTCGGTCGACTAGGTCGAGGGTAGACTTATAACCAAATTCTTCAGGGGAGATTCTCAACCCTGGCCTTTTCCTTGATATCTCAGGGGTGTTAAACGCCTGATCTTTACTTGTTTCCGAACCACTAGGTAAGGAGACCGCTTCCGATAGCGGGTCGATTTGTGGGGTGCTACTCGGACAAACCCACAGGCCAAATATATCCTGGGGCTGTGTTCGCACTTGGGTCTTACCACACGGCTGTCTTCGACGGGGGGGCCAGAAATGTATCCTTACCGAAACAGGTGGGTAGACTTATGTTAGTTCCTTGAGAGCACGATGGAGGCATGCATGTAGATCGCAAATTGAGTGGTATTTAATATAGTCCTATCTTTTTACTCCTTACTCTATCTTTATCCTGAGACCTGATTCTTGATTCTGATTGGCTACGATAGCTGGAACTCTACACCAAATTTGATTGACGAAGAACCAAGATCGACCTCCAAGGACCAAGGCCGAGGGTCTATCGACCAAAGAACGAGGTCTGTCTTGATGATAGACAAAGGCCTACCAAAAATAGACCATGGTTGGCTTCGAAAGACTGAGGTCTACCAACGAAAGACCAAAGTCGGCCTTGAAGGACCGGGGTCCACCTTGAGGAACCGCGGTCCACCAGACTAAACGCGGTCAGCTTCTTTGAATGGTGACCAACTACCGTGCTTTGACCGTGAATTCTTCCCATCGAACAAATGTTCCTCCTCCCCTTTGGCGCACTTTTGATCTGTCCCTTACCCAATGGTCGCTCCTCCTTGGCAATCCCCTTTCTCTTTGGCCCACTGGTCCTCTGGCTTCCCAGTTTTTTTAAGCGCCCACCACATTGTATTTATGATACTGATCTCTTAGAGACGTGGTTGTTGCAACGAGAAGGCAAAATATTGTAAAGATCGCCTTGGGAGACTAAGAACGTTGATACGTAAAGCCTTTAGACCTTGTCTTCCTCTGTACGAAGCTTTTACGGTAGCTCTGCTACACCTGGCAGCACTTGTAGTTGATCTTGCACCTGGGTCTGTAACCACCTCTCTGTGAGAATGGACATCGAAGACATATCCGCCGTTGACCTATCACAGGCAGAACAATAAGGGTTGCAAAAGCTGCTCCCTATACTTGGCCCTAAGGGCGTGGAGTATCTCATCGCCCAAGACGACGAAGAGGTCAACAAGCGTATTTGTATGCTTGATGAATTTAAGAAAGCTCTAGTCGAGCATGTAAAGGCACAGATGCCTTCTTCTGCGCCTTCGCTCATGGCGAAAATGGCGCAAGAAGAGGTCCGCAGACCAAACCCCATACAAATGGAAGTCGATAAGTTCGACGGCAAAGAAGGTGATAACCTTATGCTTTGGTTCCGACAGGTTGAGTCACCAATGTTTATAGCCGACACCACCTATGAACCGTACCGTGTGGGCTTTGCCACGGGCAAGTTAGGTGGCTTAGCCAAACAGTGAGCATTCACATGTGGTGCATCATTGCAAGATGCTTTTCCCACATGGGCCGATCTGAAAGTTCAGATGACCCGGCATTATGCACCGCCAAACCAAGCACACCGTAACCGGTCGCGGTTTTTAGCGTGTCGCCAAGTCAAGCGTGAGCTTGCGGCATATGTACAAGAGCTGAGAACTCTCATCGCTGCCATGGTCATAGACCCTATGCCTAGGCAGTGACCGTAACGGTCTTCATGGAGGGCCTTCAAGTTGACGTTGCCAGAACGGAAGTCTTTCGGGTAAACCCGTCCTCATTCGAGGAAGATGCTGAAGTGGCATGGAATGCCGAGACCAAGTTTAAGGCCGCTAGGCCTGCTGCTTATAACTACTCGTCTGATTGGTCTGTCCCATGGACTGTAGTCAAGTGGAAAATAAAGAAGCTGAGCTTCATGCTGCGGAGCAGCAAAATTGTGCGCAGATGTTATATCATCGTGATCACAGGTCATTTGATGGCAAAATGCCCTTCAAGAGCGGCATGTATACAGCCTCCAAAAGGCCGACGCCCCATGGGTAATCCCTCCGGTTTGTCTCGGGGAAACGGCGGGACCCAATAGGCGCGGGGCGCCCTACTGGGGAAGAACTGAGTGCTGTTGAACCTTTAGGAGGTAAAAGTAAACAGGGCCCACCCCCAAAGAGATCCGAACTCTCAAAAACGGAACGAGAATGCAAGCCAGGCTTGCTAGTCGTCGAAGGGATGGTTAAGGGCTTTGATAAGCCATGGATCATTTTGATCGAATCGGGGGCATCAGACAATTATGTGTTTCGTGCTACCATGGAAGGTAGTAAGCAGTATACTGAAGCGCTTAGAGCGCGTGAAAGTGACAAGTTCACAGTTGCTTAGCGACTGGTACGCGTGTTACGGTACCCAAAGTCCCGATGGACTTAAATATAAAGTTCATGGACTTTAACAGCATGGAACGCTGTTTGGTCTTAGACCTGGATGCGAGGTATGACCTCATTCTATGCATGGCATGGCTAGAAAGTCATGAGCAATTGATTGATTGGAGGTTGAAGACCTTAGGCGCAACGCGCAATGCTACTGGTGGGACTCTGGAGAGTCTTGAACTCGCCTATGCTAAGAAGTAAAAGCGCTTTTGGCGTGGATATTGGATCGAGTCGCTCAATATGCTGGATGTTGGAATATCCGACTTTGTAGACACTGTAAGTGTCGAGGAGAATAGTCCTGGGCGAGGCCCAATGTGTGGTTAAGGATCCACAAGATGACACATATGAAATATGTCATGAGAATGATATTGCATCATTAAACACCGTTAGTGGTGTTGGTGGCTGCAAGCCAAGATGTCAGGACACGATTCCGAGTGACATAAGTGACGAGGTACTGACCCTGGAGGGTCGGGTGAAGTCACAAATGGGTGTTGTCTTTGAGTACAACGAGGTGGAAGCACCGAGTGACGAGGTACTGGCCCAAGAGGGTAGTCAATGATAGCTGTTGTTTGTTTGTTATAACAACGAGTTGCAAGGACTCAATGAGGAGGTGGCCCAATAGAGGGGTTGTAGTCAGTAAACGAAGTGGTCTTTGACCTTGAGGTGTGTACACCTGCGGATGCTGAGAGCATCATGAGTAGCGATAATGATATCGTGAGTGACGGTGATAGCGAACAGCTATATACGCTCGTTAATGGCTTGACAGGGGATGTTGAAGAGCCGGTGACTGTTGCAGCTATACCCGCACTAAGTGCCCTGTTAGAGCTGGACGAGTTGTCCTTTGCCGAGTTTGGCAGTGCTTTACAGGCAGGTGACATCGCCGAAGTGGTCGTTATCCGACATGAGGAGGAGTTGAACTCCTCATCACTTTTGGATAAAGTAGTTCTTGAGGATACCAAGAAGGCGCTGAATGCGCGGAGGGGATCACAGATCCTGAAGGAACCTTCGGATCCTTATTTTCTTTTATTGAAGGAATATGGGGATGTTGTCTCCAGACAACCTCCTACGAGGTTACCTCCGGATAGAGCTGTACGTCATGAAATTGTCTTGGTTCCAGGAACGAAATATTGTGCGACGCGACAGTGGCTGCTGCCACGAGAACCATGTGACGTCATTGACGAGTTCTTTTGTGCGAAACACGCGGATGTCATGGTGCGTGTGAGTAAGTCTCCTCACTCTACGCCCACGTTTTGTGTGAGGAAGCCTAATGGGAAGTGGCGAGTAGTGCATGATTACAATAAGCTGAATACAGCCACTATCCCGGCTCAAACACCAATTCCTCGCAAGGATGTTCTTCAAAACAATATGGTGGGAAGTATGATGTACAGTGCCCTCGACTTAAACGATGGATATTGCTAACTGCTCATGTGATCTAGTGATATCCCGCTGACAGCGGTCAATAATCCGAGCGGTATACTCTGGGAGTGGTTAGTGATGCCCCAAGGGCTGTCTAACGCACCTGTAACGTTCAATCGTCTAGTGACGCAGTTATTTCGGCCCATAGGGCGTAGGCACTGACATACTTTGACGATATATTCGTCCATAGTCGAGCCAAAAACGGTAAGACTGATATGGAGAATTACACCGGCACCTGCGAGCTGTGCTCGGCTGTATGAGGATGCATAAGCTACATGCCAATATTGACAAATGCATCTTCGGTGCGGAAGATACTCTCTTTTTGGGATGCTTCATTGGGAAGCGAGAAATCCGGGCAGACCCTGTTAAGGTCAAAGCCATAGTGGATTCGCCGGTTCCGAGGAATCAGAAGGACCTTCGCAAGTGGTTGGGTTTGGCAATTACCTGCACAAGAATAGCCACAACTATGCGGAAGTGGCTAGGCCATTGTTGAATCTTCTTAAAAAGGATGTGGAATGGTGCTGGAACACCGAGCACCACGAGACGGTTGAAGCCATTAAAGAGAGTCTCCTTCAGGCGCCAATTTTGGCTTCGCCTGATCCTGATCATCCTTTTGCATCGTGTGTGATTCTTTGGACTTTGCCATTGGCAGTGCACTTTTGCAAGTTGACTCTGAGGGTCGAGAACGCGTCATTGCGTTTGAATCTCTGCAGCTGAAAGCTGCAGAAAAACTATCCAGTTCATGATAAGGAGCTATTTTTTTTTGCTATGCATTATGGCCCATGTTAAGATTAGAGTACACGTGTTGGGCTAATAGCCGTTTGTGGTCTATACATATCATGCTTCATTACGCACTGTAACACAATCGCCTCACTCCTTGCAGAGAATGGCTCGACAGATATCCTTTTTCGCAAAGCATAACTTCAAGGTAAGGTATAATCCGGAAAAAGGGATATTTTGGCTGACGAGTGATTGCGTCGACCTGACTATGAGCTTGCTCATCTCACTGTCGTATTTTCCTCAGTAACGGGGCGTATCCGTGTAGCGTATGAACGCGATGGGTCCTATGCTGTCATTCTGCATGCGCAAGGTAGCGACAAGTTTGAAAACTCGAGGTTGAAGCAGTCAACACTTAGCCGAGCGCGATTCCATCGCTATGCATTGACCGATGGTCTAGAACAGGGTCGGATGACCAGTCTCGTGTTGTGGTACCTCATGATGAGAACCTAAAGTATCAGATGATTCATTAGTCTCATGATACATCACTGGTGTCTTTAAGTCATGAAAGACCTTCAGCTTGGTGAGCACCCATTAATGGTGGCCCAAGTTGTATAAATGGGTTGGTACACATGTACGCACGTGTGAAACGTGTCAAAGGGTGAGACCCTCGCCTATTATGGCTGCGCCGTTGGCGATTTTGCCTGTACCCTTGGGATTGTGGCAGTCCATTAGCATGGACTTTGTGTTTGGCCTACCACGTGATGCGGCAGGCAACATTGGGATCGTGGTCTTTGTTGACCGACTGAGCAAGATGGCTCATTCAGCTGCAGTGCCGGACTCCATTAATGGAGAAGGAACAGTAAGGCTGTTCATGAATCGTGCGTTTTGACAACACGTTTTGCGTGTGGCAATAACCTCTGATAGATACTACTGTTTAACAGAAAAACTTTAGACGTCAGCCTTTATCGTGCTTGGCACTCGATTGGAAATGTCACGCCGGATCATCCGCAGACCCATGCCAAACAGGATGCAAAAATTGCGTTTTCTTGGTGATATGCTTTGCGCTCGTGCTGAAGAGTCTAAGAAATGGAGCAAAATGCTCTTGCTTTTTGAGTTTGCGCTGAATAACGCGGTGCATGCCTCGACAGGCCTCACCCCTTTCTATGTGAACAATCTGGTTGATCTTTGCGTTTCGTTTAGGTCACCCTGCCACATCAGTGCTTGGTGGGTGACGCCTTGGCTGATATCAGCCAGAATATGGAAGTAATTTTATCTGCGCGTTTTTAAGTATTAAGTCGCGTCCAAGATGAAAGCTAAAATGTTTACAAGGAACAAGCAAATGTCAAAGGTAAAAAAATCAAGTACGAGTTTTAAATGGTCAATTTATTTTTATTAAACGCTAGGAATTTACCTACTCGCGGAGTGTCGGCGGTGTATAAGAACAACTATGCGCTTTATTCGACCTTTCAAGATTATAAACAAGAAAGGATTATCCTATACGCTAACAATCCCCAAGAATATGCGAACAAACCCTGTATTCTATGTTGGCTTACTAAAGCCGTGCCTTAACCCGGCCTTGGTGGCCTGCAAGGGGTTGTTCTCATTCCCTTGGCCAAAGGAGGCGGTTATACGGCACCGGAGGTGCATGAGGACGCTGGAGGTGTACAAAGAGGTCTATTTGGTACTGAATCTGCGAGAGTTGCTAAGTGATCAGATGTCCCCGAGCGGTCGGGCTTTAAAGATTGTAGGTGTCAATTGACAAGTTCATCAAGAGACGACAGGTGAGACGTCACTGAGCCTAGAGCATTGCTGAAAGATCGCCAGACGTTCAATCTAAAAAATCTAGAGGATGAGTTTAACTTTAGGGGGACAACGACCCTTCACCAAGTTTATACCCAGTATGTAGTGGGTACCTACAGTCATATTACTCCTGGGAGTACGAGGTACCCCTCCGTCAAGACTGTCCGGAAGTCGTTGAAATTTCCTAGCACTAAATTCTGTGGAAGCAAAGTCATTGGTCGGTTTTCACCCTTAACCTTCTGTGGAAGCAGTCGTCTGTACCTCACTCGCGTAAGTAGTACAGGTAGCTGTTTCAGAAGCAGAAAATCCACAATTTTTTGACGTATATGTGGAGGAAAATTACTTGCTTTTAGCTTGGCATTATTGAAGCGCAGACGACGTTATCACTAAACGTCCTGATTATTTGGGCTTAAGCGCAAGCTATAGAGACTGGGCGTTGATCGGCAACTGATGTGGTTTAATGATCCGAGAGGGCAATCATTACGGTATGGGCGACGCGCGGCGGCGTAGCCTGGTGACGTAATCGTAATTTTTTGGGTTATATTTAATAAATTTAAAACCTGCAATTACGCCTTTACATAATACTGCCGCTCTTAATACGTTTACTGTTTCAAAATCAAGCAGATATGTTTACTTTCGTGTAGTTATCTCTTGTAAAGGCACAGATATGGCACTTCTTGGCGCGGCTGAGCCCGGTAGCATTGTTTGCAATACGAGTAACTTCAAAATTGGCAGCACCTCATGGAGATGGATATTTATGACGTTGACCGCGTTATCCTCTATCATTCCCTTCTTCTACTAGCCGCAAGCTATATTACCTTGTGCATTTTAAGTAGATACTTGTTGCTAAGTGTGCTCGTATCAAGCTTCGAGTTATCATGCCGCCTGATGGTAAATGTGGGGCGGTGCTCGTCGTCTTTGTATTTAGACTGATCAAGATGGTCATCTAGCTCCATGTATCACAGAGACGACAATCGTTAGGCAGACCTATTTCTCTTAGATCACGCGTGCGACTGCACAGAATGAGTAAGTAGATAGTATCATGCCGGTGCTCGCGTTTTACGTCAGGTATTTGGCTACATGTCTATGAGCTGCTGGGTAAATGTAGACCGCGGAACATCCCAAAACAAATGCTTCAACTGAACGAACTAATCGAGTCGTGGGGATGTTTGGGCACGTTAGAGACTCAAAAAAATCAAAGCAAACATTTGACCTTCGTGAAGTTTGTCTAACCATCCGTATTCACGCCAGTGCGGGTAAGAAACCGTTCTGTATCAACAAACTGCATCATCATTGGCCGCCAGTCTCTTTTCTGCGCATCTTGAAGATACTTTTTGTATCTCGACAGCGCCCGTGTTAACTGCCAAATCATGACGCGCCATTTCATGTCGTCTGTGGCGCAAGTGATTTCGCAATCGGCTGTGCGCTTATTCAACATGATGTCTCGGGGAAGGAACGCGTGGTCAGCTTCCAATCTTGGCAGCTCAAGCCTGCCGAGTGAAACTTTTCCGTTAATGACACAGTGTTGCTTGTAATGCGCTATGCGCTCGTAGATTTTTGCGTTCATCTGCTTGGAGAGCAGATATTCGCCATCTACACAGATCATGCGTCCCTGCGTACCGCCACAAAGATCCCCATCTCAGCCAGCGCATGGCGCGCTGGTAGTCGTGCTTCGCGGAGTACAACTTTGTGTGCGATACAAGCCTGAATCGACCAACATCATTGTTGATGCCTTGTCACGGCGTCCAGATTGTGATTCTCGTGCCGGTTCTTTTTCGCAACCACAGAGTCAAGTGATGATGACTTTGCGGCTTGCGTTACGCTTAGTCTCAACGCTACGGCTGTGTCTGAGGTTAACCCTCTCAGCGTTGACATCGCCGAAGCGTATTCCCGCGATGAATTTTATTCGCCAATTGTCTGATATTTGGGTAACCCCTCGGATGATGCGCTATGGTCACTCTCGACTTCCACGCGCGCACACATCATGCGATATGCTTTTGATGGCTAGCTACTCATATACCAGATCGATCGTTTCGATTCTCATTGTATCGTAGTCCGCCTTGACCACAATCTTCGTGGGCGTATTCTCCATGAGTATCATGACAGTGCGTCGAGCGGTTATTTGGGTCGCGAGAAGACACATCTTGCGCTATCTATTGGCCCCATATGTACAAGTGGATACGTAAAGTGATTTTCTTCTGTGAGTGTCAGCGTGTGAAGCCAGATCCGTCTTCACAGGTGCCCTTTTGTCCGCTCCCAATCGCCACGTAGAGTTGGAGCACCGTGGGCATGGATATTGGGTTGGGTTACTGGACGCACTGGCGTTTTAGTGATCGTTGACCGGTTAGTAAGACGGTGCATCTTTTGGCTGTCGCGGCGCCCATCTCTGCGGAGGAGACAGCAGCTCTCTTCGTCGACATGGACTTCCGGCATCATGGCATGCCTGTCCGATTGTTTTGGATCGAGATCCTCGCTTCACTGCCGCATTTTGGTCTCGCATGTTCTAGATGTTTGTCACCCCGCCTGATGATGTTTACAGCTGCCTACCCTGAGACGAATGGTCAGACTGAGCAGGCCAATCGCGTCTCGGAGGACGTGTTGCGTGGCTACGCTACTTCGTTTGAGTCATGGAGTTTTTTCCTCCCATGACCGAATTTGCACTCAATAGTGCAGTTCACGCTTTGACAGGGTTGATACCCTTCTCCGTGAACAACGCGCGCCATCCCTGTGCTCCTGTTTTTTTGGTATCTACCAGTTGTTTCTACTTTTGGTTAGGGAGGGACACCCGATGACTTATTGTAGGATACGTCTTCACATGTAGTTCTCAACGACTCACTCAACGTTATTCAGATTGCCGCTGCTGCTCAGCGCAAGATTACTTTGTCTGCTATAGATGACGCGATTCCGACGCCAATCATGGAACGCCGTGCAACTCAACTAGTTCCATCACCGGGTGCGACATCCTACGTTGCTGCTTCAACGTTATACCGATGCAGAGCGTTCGCTTATCCGGCTCCATAAAGATTGAGCGTTCGTGCAACAAAGTCAGTACGTCGTGCGGTTTGTGCGCGACGCTATCGCCTCTGCAGTTAACAAACAAAAGGCGTCCGCTGTCAACGCGGACGCAAGAACCTCGAGAAGTTTAAGTGGGATGATTTTGTTCTGCTTTCAACGAATGGAATACAAGATTCGCCGGTTATGAATTTTGGTGCCATAAAGTTGGCACCGTGATATATTGGACCTTCACCCAAGTCAAGAGTAATGCCATCACACTAATAATTTTTTCCTAGATGAAACTCCAAGCAACGTTCTATTTTGTCCGTCTCAAGTGTTACTGGCCGGCTGTCATTCTGTCGTTGGTTGACTCATCGTGGGTACATACCGCGGTCCCCGATAACGTGGTTTCCTCGTCCGATCAGGCTGTCTCAGCTCACGCCACACCGCGCTGTCTCGACGAAGAGCGGCATAGGATTGTTCCAAACGTTCAAGACGCTGTGCGAATCCAGCAATCGCAGACGCAATTTCTTCATCCAGGCTCTCGGCAGCCTCGGCTAGGTTACGCGCTTGACTTGCATCGGGGTAAACGAACGTTATCCGTCGACCGACCTACTGCGGCTGCTTCACAAATGACTGGATCAGAGTCGGCGCAGGACTTGCCAGATCTTGCGCCACGCTTACGATTTCAGCGTAAAGGTCCTACACCACTGGTTGATAGCGCCGGGAATCGGCGTTGGCTGGTTGAGCGTAATCTGGAACATAGGGACCCGCGACAGATCGGTCGAGGCACCGCTCATGCCCTACACGACCACATTTCGATAACGCGGCATTAGCGCGTTCGCTGGATCGGCTTTCCCCCTGATTTTTGTTGATAGTGGGAATCAGGCCTTTTATCAGCCAATAAGATGCCACCTTTATATTAAGTGGCCCTCACGACGTTTGGAGATCACTCGTACTTTAAATAATTTTTTTGTAGAACAGAGTTGAATTGGATCTTAATTAAACACGCGTTTGATTAACTCGTCAGTCATTTAGTGTAAGCTACATAACGGATTCTTTACCCGTTACAATATTCGTCACCTCCTCGGTGACTTCGTCTTGCTCATCGATTCTTTTGCGACCGAAGGCCCATGCTTCTGCTCCTGGAGCTTAATCGAAGCTGTCTTGTCTTTTTCATTAGTTTCACAACCTATATTTTAACAGGTGTGGTCACTGAAATCAGGAAAAAGGAATGGATTTTTAAAGTAGGAAGTATCAAGTCAAGAAGGAGGTAACTTGCTCTGCTTTCCCATTAGGCTTCTTTTCCGGTACTGAACTTCTAATGGCTTGTTTTGTATGCAGCGCGCACGCAAGACCAACTTCCTATTCTTGCAACAAGGTTACACGATACGTCATGGTGTGTAAGCACACATGACTAAAAAGTACACGATTCACACACCATATGGGAGGGGTGGCATTACCGCCACTCGTTACATGTATACCTAGCTTTATCAGGGTACAATTAAGCTCGCATGTTGTCCAACTAGTGATGAACGCAAGCAATAATAAAGTTTGGTTTGCATTTTAATTGAATAAACTCAAGCCTTGATAAGGCACATATCTCTTGTGTCTTTGACCGTTTGATAATAGTATATAATCGTTACTTCGAACGAACTAAAAAATAGTCCTAGCCTAAGGCTTCCTCTGAGGCTAGCCAAATTTCTCCCTTCTGGACTTGAAACACTTGTAACTACTTCAACGATCAAATTGTTTGACTGTTCCTCGGTGAGGATGAAGAATTTTGCCTATCGCTCTGGGGACCAACAGCGAAAGCATACCAAGCTGGCCTCCTTTTTTAGCTTCTAGAATTTGAAGGCCATTCCAAACCAATGGTTGGATGCGGCTATCACATGCTTCGATGCATTCTGCAATTAAAGATTTGGATCCTGAATAATGTCCAGGAGAATATGGTCCCGGGTTGGCCCGTGGTACGTGTACCAATACATGAGGGTGTCTTAGAGCAAGACCGCTCATAGTAAGGGTACAAACCGTTGATGTAAAGAAAGAAGAGATCCTCCTTATCTGGAACAGGGAGGTAAAGATGGCTATGGATTCGGCTGTGTTTCACTCAGAGCAATAGGGACTAGGGCTGGATATCTTATGTCTCGGTAAAAGAGCTAAAAAATGGATACTACATACGTGTATACTGCTTTCTCAGCCTAAAATTTGCTTTAACGAGATATGCCGAGCGTTTTCGCGCCACCTAATCAGTCATATCGCGTAAGTTCATGCTTCTTAGATACCCGTCAGGGGGAAAGGGAGCTTAAAAGATGTCGTCAAAGAACTGAGAACTCTTCTTGCCGCTATAAACGGCGATTTTTTCCGAGGTGATCCGAGTGACCATTGTTATGGATGGTCTTTGGGCTGGTGTTGCCAGAACGGGAGTCTTCCGTGTCTACACTCTACTTTTGAGAAAGTTTGGGCGTGGCATTGAACGCTGGATTTTGCATTATGTCGGCTAGACTTGGATGAAATAGGAACAGACCTAGCTCTTCAAGCTTATTAGGGTTCATCTAACGGACCTCAGCTATCCTATAATTGATGAAGAGGAGCTTCATGCTGCTGAACACTATCGAGGCATCTGCCGATTCTTTACGTGTAAAAATACTATGAATTTTACGGCAAGGTGCATACTGCGCAAACAAAGCCATGCACCTTCGAGCCGAATCTCACTGTTTACCAACAGTCTGGTATGGCGCGGGAAACGGAACTTCCAGTAGGGCTCCCCGCGCCCTACTGGGGTAGTACTGAGTTCCTTAGAGCCTCTAGGAGGTAGTGGTAGGCAAATCTAAGTCCTGAATATTGCTGTTCTCTATAACACGGAACGCGTGTGAAAACTAGGTGTCAAAGCCACAGCAAAAGGTTTTGATGAACAGTGGATGATTTTAATCAATTACGGAGCGTCGAACATTATGCACAATGGTTTTCCTTAGAAGAAAGTCAGCAATATACTGAGGCGCTGATAGCACAGATGATTGACACTATCACTGTGCGTCTAGCGATGGTAGTGGGTCCAAGGTTCCTGTGAACCTATGGTGAAGTATTTGGACTTTGATAGCGTAGTAGATGTCTGGTAATTTACCTGGATGCTAGATCTGAACTCATTCTAGGCATGACCTGGCTCAAACGCCACGAGCCATGGATTAACTGGAGGTCTAAGACCTTGGGCGCTTGCGCTTGATTCCCAGCGGAGATTTAATGAGTCATGAATACACCTCTGCTAAGAAGCAAAAGCTCAATCAGTGCGAGCACCAGACCGGCCCGGTCAACGTGATGGATTTCGAAATGCCAGATCTAATGCGGTCTGGAGATGATACGAATAGGATTACCTGCTATGTTCTTTGACGCTAAGTGGGGTGGCACGTTCTCCGCTGATCGAATCTCGTTGCTTCACCTTTTTTCTGGATGTCACAAACGACGTCGGCGGCCAAGAGTCGAGGCATCAAGAGTTATAACTCGCTGATGCGCCTGGAGCGGCACGTAATCCACTGAGTAATAATGCCTGTGACAGAACTGGATGTCATGAACGACATTGCCGGCCAAGATCCGAGGCACCGAGTGCCAGACCCCGATGATAAGACGTACTCTCTGAGGGAGTAATAGTGGATCACTGAGTACCACGAGTAATACCGTTGACCAAGTCCTGGGCTTCACGAGCATGGCTTTTTGATGCATCTGCAATGGCACGTGAGCCACTGAGAGAAGATTGTAAGTCATGCAAGCCTTGGACTAACATGCGGATATAACATACAAATGAGTAAAAAAACGCTTCCATGAACAACAGAGAGCTTGAAAAACCCTGGTTTTTGTGCTCTACTTGCTTAAGTGCAAAACGAACGAACATTTTGAGAGCTCCCTTCCCGATATTTCGTTCTCGCACCTTTAGTATTTCAGCAAATCTGGAATGTTCGTATCCTACGCATTGGATTGGCTGAAAATCGTACGATTTCCCATAGCCGCACTGAAATTTATCGAACTCACTCGCGAAGATATCCCCGGCCCATGAAACGGCCTGCGCTCGCTGTGGTGAGCTTTCGACTCGCCCGAAGTACATCCTACAGGCTCGTGACCACTGCAGATACCACATCATTTTCCAACACACGGCTACTCACAAAGACATCAGTAGAAAGGTCAGAGAGAAGCGTCTGAAGTCATGCCATAACACCTTCTGCGGTCCGCCAAGCAACGAAAGAGTTCCAGGCCCTTGGACCCTTCGAGATAGTGCCATACTGACCAAAGAAAACTTCGTATATAATCAAGTGGGGTGTTTGTGTCAATTACATCGAAAACCCGGAGGAGATCTTTGCGTGAGCTTTTTTGGCTGACGATGCGTCTCGGAAGTCAGGGAAAACCTATGCTGTCAAAATGACCATGGCTGTGAAGCACTCCAGAAGATGCACAACGTTGGCTCACCAAAAACGGAGGCAGTGACCATCAAGAAGCGCAAAAATGATAATGATTACAGCCATCTGTCATCATCCATCCTGTGCTCGAACAACCCAACCCGGCTAAATGTGCTGGTGACCACTATCATGGTCATAAACTATAACTGGGCGTTTCGTTTCGTTGATGACAAAACGCAAGACTTATTCAAGCGTTACTCAATAAAGACGAGATGAAGGCCAAGATAACTACGAAACAGGTGAAGAAATCCATCGTGGATCTTTTTTCTTCAACACGGAAGGAGGTCACTTACTCCCTTCAGGAGAACCTTGAGGACTACCTAAACTTTACGCTCGTGGCAGGTTTTTGATCTTGTAAAAACAACGCAAGACAAGTTTCTTGGGTCGCGCGCTTACCTCGTGGACAAAGTCTGGCAGTACAATTTAACTTCATGGTTACAAGGAAGTTTTCCTGGTTGGGTTGGGGTAACGCCCTCCCGGAAGGCTTGGGCTAGCTGATGCTAGCCTAGGCCTCCAACTGATGCTTCGCGGCATCCGTCAATTTGGACGGGTTTCCTCTCCCTCTACACACCTCTCTCTTGTCGCTCTCCCCCCAGCCGCCATCCAAGCCGCCACGATGTTCGCCGCCACGATGTTCGCCGCCACGATGTACGCCGCCCACGATGTTCGCCGCCACGCCGGAAGCCCCAAAGTCTTGGCATCTACGCTTAGGTACGCTCGCGTCATTATTTGTTCACAATGCATGCAATAAGGACCCCCTGGGCCATGTTGACAATATCGACATCCAAGGGATCAAGCAATAAACCACGCTGGACACCGCCGTCGACTGGACCAGACCTGTACTTCCTTCGCAAATGTACACAGAATCGTGAAGTCTGGGCGGCTTTCAGCGCGCCGCTAAAAGAGCGCGCCGCTTAATGAACCCTGTCGAGAGTAGAGAGAAATGTAGAGAAGGAGAGATAACCTGACGCATGCGGAAGTTGAGCCACTTTGGTAGCAAGACGGCTCGCGTAGCGCGTTCACATACGAGAAAGTTTAACCCCGCATATGAAGATCGTGGTGGCGGTATTTGAAAGCCCTTCAAAGGATCGTCGAAGCATATGCTTGAGGACTTCAGCTTAGCGACGACAGAATTTTTTCATCGGGCTACGAGCGACTCATGAGGTGACATGAAACCGATGCTGTGCAGAACTTAATCTGCACTGGGTGTGGTGCTTTCCACACATGGCTCACGCAGCTACAAAGTCATCATGTGGTGTAAATGGAGCTATTATTGCTGCAGCCAGCCTGGAGATGGCGGAATTAATATCACGGACGATTAGCGCAATCTTTCAGGTCAAGGTGGTGTCTGTCACCGGAAACTTTATTGCAGAGCTCTCTAAGTCTAAGACTAAGGGTGACTCGACTTGTTGGATATTCTACGTCACGTTTCTGAGCGTGACGCGTTCATTGAAGAGACTTCTTGATAAATGGTCTGCAATAACTACGCGGTGTAAAGAGCGAGCTCGTAAAGCACTTCGTGCCAACCATCCGCCACCAGAGTTCCCGTTGGCTAATCACTATGACGATTTGATCCATGTGTTGCCTGTGCTGAGCCAATTTGGTGAGATCAAGCTAACATGTCAAGCAGAGCGTTCTGTTTGAGTCGAGGTTCTCGTACAGCTGTATATGGCGCGTATTCACGACCTCGACTCTGATCAACCTTTGCCACACTACCTATCAAACGACAAAAGCCCTCGATGGATCCCTGCTAGTTACCTCACAACACTGGCTGCGAATGTACGGAGGCAATTACGAGAATCATTGAGCGAACTTGTAGTGAGGCGTTTAAAGAACTGGGAAGCCAGAGAGCCAAAGAGAAAGGGGTATGCCGAGGAGGAGCGATCGCTGGGTAAGGGACAGAGAGAAAGGGCGCCAAAGGTGGATGGGAAGAATTCACGGTCAAAGCCCGCTAGTTGGCCACCATGCAAAGGAGTTAACCGCGGTCCACCGGGCTAACCGCGGTTAGAATTGACAGAATTGTTTACGCAATGAAGACCCGGTGCGGCCAGCCGCATCGACAGATTCGACGTGCCACAAGCCTGGACGTCAGCAGTGCAGTAGGTGTCAGTGGAAGAGCCGCCCCTAACATCCGACCACCAGCGGGTGTGGATGCACCTTCGGAACACCGTTCCACTTTAACGGGTTCGGGGAGGTAAGCGCCCTGTAACTTATCCCATCTAGACTACGCGGCCTACGCGAGTCATAGCGGAGTTGCTGGACGAGCTTGTAGCAACGGGAGTCGGCCAGTCGGTGCGCGCAACAACATGGGACCAATCTGTCCAGCGGTGTGTAGCATGCATTGAGAAGGTGAAGAAACGCGAGACGCGCAGGAGTTACGCCATTGCTCGCAAAATCAGAAGGCAGACCAGAGCGCACATAATGACGAGAAAGGAGCTGTAAGAAGTTACGGTGGAGGAGGATCGCAAGGAGCACCTCTTTCAGCTAGGGCAACGGCTCGGGCGGACTCGGGAACAGCTTCGGTGATAATTCAAGCGAGTATCCAATTAGGAAAGAGATCAGTCCATTACAGCCATCCGTCAACGCTGCCAGATTAAGCGGAAAGTTGTCACTGGCAGACAAATTCGCTTCAGAATGGACACCAATTTTGGGAGTACAGCATCACATCACCAATCCCACGGCGCAAATGGAGGGCGAGATCGATAAATTGGTTCATATACCGGCCACCCATCGCATTTTGCTGGTGGACGATACGCACCTAATTTGTGTTATTTCTAGAATATGTGTAGATTACAAACAAAAGTATGTTACTAATGCTTTGGGACTCGTTCTAGAGTTGGGCAGCGTACGAAAAGATAATGAGGTTGTATTCATATGCTATGCATTCGAATTCAGTTTTATTTGATACATTTTAGGCGTTGCGCTGTGTACTTTGTGCTAATGCGGTAAGGAATTGCGGACGAAAGTGTGTATGTGGCTTAGTTACCCATGTATATGTTTTTGACTGCGATGAGATACTGCTGACGCTGCGATGTGCAACAACAACGCTCTATCGGAACCGGTGTAAAGGAGTACTGCGTTTGGTGGTTTAGTTTTTGTATGGATTTCGATCTATATATCGCTAGATAATGCCTTCTGTGATACGTTTTGCACTGGGTAACCGGTGGAAAGATTCAAATTCGGGTAGAACCGGACTTGATCTGGGGCTAGTATGCGATATATGAAGGGGACTACAACCCAGAGTATATTGCGTCGTGCTCTATTATTTGCATTATTTACTGGCTCTGTAGCCTATTAATATGCAATCATGTATAGTCACTATACTTAACTAAGTATAGTGACCATGTGCCTCAGCCACGATGCGACCCTCGTACCTTAAGTACGGTCACGTCGAACCTACTAATATACCCAAGGTACAGTCACACCAATGTGGTGTGGCAGGTGTGTATGTAAAATACACACCTTTGTGTAACCTCGTTACACAAAAGATCAACCCAACGCTTCTTTCTGTACACGCCTACATGAGCAAGACGCAGCGGGTAAAACGTGCCATACTCTGGCTTACCCAACGGAAAGACATTTATTTTGGTGTATAGTAGGCTTGAAACTTTTGTGATGCGACATAGGATTGGACAGCAGGCGTGCCGCCATGTCGTGAACAACGAGACGGCCCAAGATCCCCAACGGCAGACTCCAGCAATTAATCGGTCCCTTGCTACCCTCAAAAATCGTATCAGGAAGGAGGGCAGCAGCAGTACCTGCAAGAGCTCTATCGCCTGGTCTCGGAGGCGATCAGCTGGACGACGCCGGAGGAATAGGTAGTGGAGCTCTTTAGTTCGCTCATGCACTTGCCACCGGCAATGACACCAGGAGACGAGGCTTTCTGGTCTACTACTCGTGAGCAGACAATCTTTTGGATATCTGACCAGCAGGGTAACGTTTTATCAGCAAGGAAGTACGACAAAATATACGGTCCTGCGCCATCGCGGAGCTACAAGTGCAACGGGTTGGGGTCCGATCTTATTCGTTCGTCATTTTCCTTCCTACGGTAGAGGCGCTGACTCAACAACAAGCCAAGCTGCGACGATGGGGCATCGCGATTTTGCTCAGTGCTCCGAGGTTGGACATCGTTTAACCGCTTAAGTCCGGAAGGAACTCGCACAACGTCACCTGACGCGTCTCACTCATGCGTATGCGTGGGTGTATGTCACGATGGGCCACATCCGAGAAGTTCTGACAGCCTTTGACCCAGGTTAGCGGGGTGTGGTAGAACTGGAACAACAGAGCAATGGAATCCTTGGAAAATTGCCGCAACCAACATTGAGGATTGGTTAACGGCAGCCGACTACCAGAAGCTACGAAGAGCCCAAGACGCAGGAGGCATCGTCTTCTACGCGCATCCGCTCCGTTATGTGTTTCTATGGAGCGTGCCTGATTCCGTTGCAAACAGACATGTGCTATTGGCACTAAAGAAACAAGGGTTTTGGCGGTGCAAAGGCTTCGAATATTCACTGCAACCTACTCTGCTACGGCTCCAAGTCTCGTCCCAAGAGAGTACATGGCAGTCTGCAGCTTTGCGGCAGACACCACGAGCAGTATGGGACCATGGCCGCGCTCACGGAGTACCAAATCTGGGTCGTGTACTGAGTGGCCGTCCGGCAATTGAGTCCCTACCATGCTGAAAGGGTAAGCGACAACAGTTGTCGTAATTTACAATGCTGTCATGGAATAAAGGAGATCGCTGGAACATATACTTTGGACGTGTCCGTGCGCGCAAGCATGCTGGCAAAAGCTCATCTGTCAATGGACTAGGGAACGATAGGAGCTGGGACGTCTTCAAGGCTTCCTAGCCAATCGTGCAAGCCGATGAGCACCAGAGCTATCCACGGTAGTACGTGAACAGATCAACTGTGCTTACCCCGACGAGACGGGCGCGTGCGTCGACGTGTAGCGGCGCCTATGATCATTCTGAGCAGCATCTACATTGCTCGCTTATGGATACAACGAAACCGGGCAACGTTCCAACAGGCAACACTGACCATTGGAGGCAGCGTTTTCAGGAGCTCTGGAAATCGGCATGCGACAACTGCGTGCAATAGGCAACCTCTAGAGCTGACGGGTAGAAACGTCTATCAACGGTACACGTCTGCTACTATGCCAGCGCATCACAGCGCAGCAACCTCGAGAGCCTTCACCGCAGGTGACTAGCCCCGTACAACCACCAGACTCGACCGAGGAACCGGCGTTGCTAACCAGACTTAGAATATACCAGACATCTTGCAAACGTTAACAACTTACCATAGACGTGTCTGCCTCTCTTTAATGTCCGCACAATCAAATTGTAAGTCCATGTTGGATATATTGGCACGTGGTTGTCATTATTTTTCATTGTCTTCTTGTACCTGATCCAAACATTTAGGCGATGTTGATCGGATATTGAGTCACAGCACCGTACATGAATGTATTATGTCATTGTGCAAATTGTCTGAAAGAAGGTTGATGACAAGTACAGATGCAGATAAACTTAATGCGCGTGCTTTCAATTTGCTTCTTCTTTTTGGCCTCAACATAAACAAAATGAAGTACACACGTAGTGGTTGTCATTGAATTGCAAGTTTGTTTGTCTTCACATCGTGGTTACTTACACCAAATGCTACCAATCTTTCTTTCTCTTTCCAAAGTCACTTAGAAAAGACCTTTGAACCATTTTACCGGTTTCATGCTGTCCTTGAAGTGGCTGTCACCGTTAAGGAATGCAGTATCGGCGTGGTTACAATGGGTCACGTAAAATCGATCCGATGGGTCATCGCCAAACTTAGCCTTGTCAATGCCACCACGGCAACTCTTGTATGTCGTAAAACCATCATTTTCGCCCGAACCATGATCCACCTTGGCGCCTAGAAGCAGGTACTTGGCTTGGTACGTCGAAAAGATACCAATATTACCGTTACTGCACATAGCAGCCGATACCTGGGCAGTGTAGACTTTCTCGGCAGCCACGTATGCTTTATTAAGCTCCTTAGTACTGTATTTACCGTCCATATACGCAAGAGACTCCATTCCAGCTTGAACAGGGCACTGGCCTACAAGCGTCAAAATCTGATGGAAAACCTGGGTATCGTCATCCGTGCAAACATCTTGCACATAATTTGATACCATGGAGCCTTTCATTGGTGCACTCATGCTGACCCACGACGTACTGCTGTCAATGCTGCAGTGTTTATTGGCAATTGCACCTGCTAGAATCAAAGCACCCATTGAATGGGTCACAAGAATTGTATTCTTAATGATCTTCTGCTTCTCGTCACTGTCTTCACTCATCGAAAGAGCGTGACCGCAGACCTTCTTTTTGCAGCTTGTGGTCTGTCCAACCAACATTGAGCGTATCCAGTGAAGCATATTTGATTGATGAACAGAACGGGGCGTTCTTACTCATATCACCAAATTTATCGGACGAATCTTGCAGTTCCTTCTCCTCGTTTTCATGATTCTCTCCATGAATAAAAAGACATGGGCGGGGATTGCTGCTATCATCATCCTTATCATTACCAAATGACCACATCTTTGCATTTGCTCTAAGTCTCCGTTCTTGAACGGTTTCTTCTTCCAATGCGTTCTCTGCAGCCGTCGTGAGAGTCAACAAGACAAAAAATGCTATTGAAGCCAATTGAAACCACATTGTTTCTGACAAGGCAATAGTCAAGCGTGATCAAGACTGGTCCAATTACAAAATGACATCCAAGTTCATCTCAATGACAATCACCTTTTTTTCAAGCACAATCTAAACAAGTTTATCGAGCGGTGTATTTTTCTTCATACTACGATCAGTATTACAAGTCTACAACCAACAACAGATACCACATGCTTTTTCAATGATGTGCTTGATGCATCATGTGATCTGAGAAAAAAAATTGGACCTTTGATTCATGATGATGTGCTTGATGCACATGTGATCTGAGAAAAAATTGGAACTTTTTTTCTTCGCTGCACCAGAAACTGGATGTTTCTGGAATAGTTAGCTAGCACCTCATTAACATGTTCATGTAAACACGTAATGCTGTCTCTTTGTAAACACTCATCCGATCCTTAGTATTAATCAGCAAAGTTGTACCCATATCAATGTTACTCGTTGACGAAAAACCGGTGTTTTAAAAGGCTTTAAGAGTAAACGCTATTCGTCCAGTATCTAGCTCGTTTAGTATAATTATCTTAGCCTTGTCACAGTAGCAGTCTGCCTACACTCTTGCAACGACTCTTTTTTATGGCGCACCATTGTTCGGTCCGTATGTATCATTAGCGATTACAGCTAGAGTTATCGTCTTTAACGCTAACGTAGCGTGTTGATGGCTGACAAAGTATTTAATACTGGTTTCTCTATGCACTGAACGGACAAGAAGAAGTCAATGAAACAATGACAACCACGTGCCAATATATCCAACATGGACTTTCAACTTGATAATATGGATATTGTCATTGCTGAAAAATGCATTGATATAAAACACCCTAGTCAAGCAAATAGGAAGAGAAAGGTATTGTGATGTCAAATTCCGCGTGAAAGACACGCAGTAATAGAAGTTCATCATTGTAAAAATGAACTTAAAGGTGTTGATTAGCATCTGGATATGTGAAAAATGGATCAGATCATAACGATATACATTTCACCTAGTCATTGATACTTGTTACTTCTAGCACACTGCATACGTTTGTTAGACTCATTCATTTGATATTTTGCCAAGTGTTTCTTCTCAGGACGAACTTGAATGTGGCTACGATCTCCACTTCATGACACCATAAGGTTCAGTCTCTTTTTTATTGTCTTCTTTGCAATGTCAGTATCAAGAGTCTCGACGGATAACAAGACGTTTGATTTTAATCTACGTACCAGTGAGACGGATTGGCCATCCTTAAAGGTTCACTTTACTCTGAAACGTGACTCAATGCATGTTTACGGTCACACTGAATTTGATGTATATCTCAACCCAGTTGTATTGGATGAGTCAGACAATGATGGTAGTGCCAGTGTACTATACGACGGCTATGTTGATTTTAGCAACAGGAATACACTTGCCAAGTATTCTCTGGTCAATGGTATTGCTTACTCTACCATTAATCTAGAGCCCAACCAGACTCAACTCTTATCAACCATGTCGCAGTGTTTACCAATAAACATGCTGCCACCATTAAACGAGATGCTTCCTGCACTTAATGCCGCGACTCCGATTGCAAGTGCCAACTTAGAAGGTATTGAGATCAAATGCACAACGGGACACTTTTTCAAAGTCATGTTGCAAGGACTCAGCTTTGTAATTTGTGTGTCCGATACTTCCGGTTTTCACGTATACGGGAGCGATATGGAGTTTGAAGTGAAGTATTTGAAGATTCCTGTACAAATAGTAGCGCCAAAACTAACTGCAAGCGCAGCAAGTGAGTGCAAGACCGTTGTCAATGCTACTGTAGTGACTGCGACAACAGTTGCTTTACTTACTGGCAAGGAGCTTTCGGAAAGGTCAGAAAGTTACAACTTTGGCTCCACTGTTTATATGAGCTCGACCAAGTGCTCTTGCATGTCGACGCCGCGTCCGTGTCTTTTCATTCATGGCTTAGGAATTGACTTTGCAAAAGCAGAACTCCAAGACTCATTCTCGTTTTACTGGGGCAATCTCACAGACCATGCACCATGCTGCACGGATTTCAAGTACATGATTTGGAATTCCATACAGACTGGTTGGAACAACCAAACTCAACAGCAAATTATGTGCGACCTTGCCACCTCGTTATCTGGATTTGGTTCACCAAACGAAATTGCAGACACGATTGTCGTCACGCATTCCATGGGCGGACTCGTGCTGGCAAGTGCAATCGCTAGCGGAAAGTGCACATTCGCAGAAAGCAGTTCGTGGATTGCGACGAGTGCCCCAATGTCAGGAAGCATGGGCTCTGACTATGCTGAGGAGGCTTGTGCTGGTAAGCATAAATTTGTCATGGAGAAAATTGGCAATGTAACTGGTGTATGCCCCGTACTGGGTGGTACAAAGTCGCTTGTATATGAAGGCGGTAAGATGAGTTGGCCGGAGCTGAACGATGCTTACAAAGCAGCGCGGAAAGTCTACCGGACTCATGTTCATGCAGCACTTTGCAGCAACTGGTACGTTGGTTTATTTTCACGCTACCAGTTCTTGTATGCGCTGCTTGGTGCTACACTTCCTCACAAGTCGAACGAAAACGATGGCTTGGTCGAGTTTGAGAGCTGTGCTGGTGGCCTCCCACGGGAACAGTTCCACGATCATTACACCCACCGATTCTACGTGGCACGTCTCAACCATGCCGACGCGACGTTTTATTATGGTGACGGGCTTTTTAGTTCCGCAAAAAAGCCCGTGAAATGGTTCGAGTGTGTGTTGTAGATCCCATAGCAGGACATTTAGAATTGAGTGGGCAAGCAGTTTCGACTGCAATCGTGATACATTCTAGGCGGCGTTTTGTTATTGTGCGGAAGACTATCCCTCAACGGGCTTAACTTTGTTCATCAGTGTAAGGCTACACGACATGATCACTTTTACTTTCTTTGCATATCATCTCTTTGCCATCATCATGAGCTGTGTCAATCGCTTCTCACAAAATAATGAGTATGCTAATTTTCTCGTATGGATATTTGATCATGAAATTGCAGTGTTTGAAAGTTTCTTTGATGCTCCGCAGACAACTATTGGTATGCTCCTCAAGCACAAAATATACAACATACATCTACTCACATATCAACGACAGCACCACTCTATTTATTCCTTTCATTTTCTAAGCAATAACTCATCCTTTTCACTGCTTTTCAGCATTTATCCATCTGAGCACTTTTTATAATTCGAAATGACGGATGCCAGCATCATTTCGACGGTTACTGCATCCGACTTCTTCTTTCTGCCATCGCCATGTGCATTGAGCTTGTCCAAAATCTTGTGGTTGAGCTCCGTTTTGGACTCGCCGAGTTTGTAAATATCGTGATCAACTGTGTTTTCCGACACAAGCTTGTAGATAGACACAGGCTTAGTTTGGCCGATTCGGTGACAACGGTCACATGCTTGTTCGTCAGCGGTTGGGTTGAAGTCAAGGTCGTGCAGAATCACAGTATCTGCAGCAGTAAGGTTAATACCCAGCCCACCCGCGCGCGTGGACAGCAGAAAAACGAAGATATCTTTTTCTTCGGTGTACGTATCGATGAGTCCCTGTCGTTCTTGGACATCGGTGGAGCCATCAAGACGCAGGTAACGATATCCCATGTGGCCCATGAGTACCTCAAGCAAATCCAACAATTTCGTCCACTGCGAGAAAATCAAAACGCGATGGCCTTCTTTTCGAAGTTTGGGGAGTAACTTTTGCAAGAAAGCAAACTTGGCAGATGACAGCAATGTTTCCATAGGCAATTGTAACTGCCGTAACTCATCGATCGCTTCGTACTGCACACAAAGATCGTGCAGTTCAAAGTCACTGTAAGACTCAAGTTCCTGGCGGACTCTGCTCATAGAGCACTGATTACCAAAGGCTCCAGCGCGATGCAGACATCTGCTCATAGTCTTCAACACTTCATCAGAATCAAAATGTCTGCGCAGCAAAACTGGGTGGTTTGCAGCCTTGCGCAATTGCGTAAAGATGGATATCGCGCTAGGTTCACCTCCAGGTGGCGAGGCATACGAGCCTATCAAGTCTCGCAACTTACGATTAGCTTTGTGCTCCTTGCTCTTGTTTTTCTTGTGTTCTTTTGCAGCAGCTTTCAGAGCCGCGTGTGCCTCTCGTCGCTCGATGACGCTTTCAAGCAAGCTAGTGTATGCATTATACTGATCCTCGCCCGCCTTGACAAGCTCGACCGAGACAATCTTAGGTACTAACTGACTTAGCACGTATTTCTTTTCTCGCCGAAGAATGAATGGCGCCAAGATTTTACGCACTTTCTCGCATTTCTTCTCTTCGCTGCCATCGAAAAAGCTCAACAGCTCATCGGAGCCATGATCAAACATGCGTGGCATGAGAAAACTCAGCAATGTCAGCAGTTCATTAAGCTTATTCTGGATTGGAGTGCCGCTCAGGACTAAGCGGGATCGTGCGCGCAGTGCTGTAATTCGCTTAAACCGCGATGTGTTTGAGTTCTTGATACTGTGGCCTTCATCCAAAATCATATAGCCAAACTGAAAGCTACGCAAAAACGCGCGCTCCTCTTGGCACGTATCACGCTCAAAGTAAGCGTACGTCGTGAGCATGATTTCAAAATCGTTGCTGTCAAGAGCGTCCTCCAGTTCACGACGATGGTCCTTCGATCCATGATACGTGGCAATGCGTAACTTTGGTGCAATCCACGCAAGCTCTCGCGTCCAATTACTCAGCACACTTGCTGGTACAACGATTAGATGAGGTCCAACAGCCCGGTCGTTTAACTGTTCTAGCGATTTAAGCAGCAGCAAAAACGCGATTGTTTGCACGGTTTTGCCAAGGCCCATTTCATCCGCCAGCACGCCCGACACATTATTTTCATGAAGCAACAGCAACCAATTAACTCCAACTACTTGGTACGGCTTCAGCTCGAGAGTCTCACAAATATCCGGAATATCGGCCTGTGTAATTACTCGTCGATCTCCACCATTGATCGATGCCAGCGACATGTGTACCACCCCATCTTCATCTGTAGCATCCACAGACGATGTCGGGGGGCTCAATGCTGTCGATTTGGTCGCATTACCCGACCAATTCCGCACCGACTGACGTAGTTTTCTGGCAATCCCTTCACACTCTGCCAGTAATCGACCGACTTCATCATGAGATCGAGAGTAGTGTTCGTCTTCGTCGGAGTCGTCGCATTCGCTCCTGATTTCGTTCGTAAACTTCATTGCTGAGCTAGATTCTTTCTTGCTTTTACATTCACCTGAGCGACTGCGCCATCCATCCGAGCCCACCCAAACCTTGTTTGACTTGTGTTTCTTGACTGAGTTGCGTCCAAACGCCGCCATCCAGTCTTGAGCAGCAGATGTCGAGCTCTCTAGCTCTTTCTCAAAGACGTCGTCTTCTCCAGGTGACGACGACATGTCCGAGTCTACCGTCAAATACTGCATCTTGTCCACCTCTTTTGTACCTGCTTCGTCGTCCGACTCCACAATTGCTCGTGTTCGTTTACCTCGCCGCCTCTTGACTGGAGTCAGCTGCTCTTCCTCTTCTTCCTCTTCAGCGTCTTCTGGTGTACTGGATGCTGTAGCGTCTTCAGTTTCTACAACTTGTACCATTTTTTTCTCGTATTTCTCAGTATCCAGAGCAGTATTTTGTCGAGAAAAGCATGAAGACACAAGTCGCGTGCTTGAAGCAGCAGAAACTCTCGTGTTTTTATGGCAACTAGAGGTAGACGAGCTCATAGTGATGCTCGGGACGCGTGTGGGTAACACATGAAGTGCCACTTTCGATGGTACCACATCCATATTAACCACTTCATACTTAGTAAGCGTTCCATTGGCATAAAAAGCGTCACGCAGTCCCAAGAGCAGCACGTCGCCATGGCGCAAGACGCTCTGTTTAGTCTGACGTGTAGCTACAATACTTGTCTTACCACAGCAACGTAGTGCAACCTTGTTATTACTCAGATATATAGCACCTTTGCCACCACATACACGCTCTTCTGATCCGTCACGCTTTAGTTGGAACAGCTTCCCACTAACGCTTTCCTTCACGCCGAGGGCCATTGGAATCAAAGATAAAAGATGACTGGCGCGTTTTGAATTTGATTATACAAAATGATTGGTTAATAAAAATTAAATCGAGCGATGTAAATGCAGACAAATCGCGGATAAGAAATAACACTGTTAAAAACTTATGATATTAAATAGTTTCTGTACACTTTTGAAAACAACAAGTCAATGTCGTTGTGGATACTTAAGCGAGTTTCTTGTACGTCCGTGTAACTTCAGTTTTGTCGAAGCTTGCGCGGAGCTGTAGAATCCCCTGCATGACTGATGTCTTCGCTCGCAGTTCGTGTCATTCATTAGGTTTTGCGTTTGCGTTTCCACCGTCACTTTGAATCATCTCTCAGTTCAGTTCCATTGCTTTCTTTGAGGTGCTAGCTGCAGTGACGACGGAGGTCGGCAGTAAACTTGATATCGTATGTATCTCTGTCACTCACGCCCAGATTGGCTTCGAAGACTCGGAGACACTTAACATTTCGGACGGTCGTAACATTTCCGATGCCCGCACGTACATCTTCTCAGTATATATTCGGTCATGGGGACGAGGTGTGCAGGGGGGAAACGTCCTTCTGCTTGATGTTAGTTGGGCTTTCCACTTCTGTAGACACGCCGTCTTTGCGCAAGAAGAGCAGCACACGACGGTTACGGGCGTATTTGTATGAGCGTCTTCGGTCAACAATCTCCGACATACACAAAAGATCCTCCTCGGTATTTTCACCGTCGCTCATATCCTCAGACAAAGAGTCTTCCCTGCCCTCCGACGATCCGTTGCGAGAGAGAATATCTGCCTCTGACTCAGGTTCTGGTTCAACGTCTTCGATCTCCACCTCATACTCGGCATCGTCTTCTATCACGGTGGTCAACGTTCCGCACTGGTTGATTGGGGTCCGCTCGGCCGGGTTCAGCTCGATCGGAAGGATTGCTCTGTGGAATGTGTAAGCTCTGTGGCTTGGGTCCTGTACGATCGCACTACCGAGGAAGCCACGAAGAATGGACAGTCCAATGGGGCTGACGTCACGTCGCGCGAGGTAGTTCTGGCTAAGAAGAAGTCGATGCAGACCCATGAGAAACTCGAGGAACGCGTCGCATCGATGTTCGACCACCTTGCCCGTCTTGTGACGAAACTTGTGCTTTTTGGGAAAGTAGAGCTCGTCTACATGCCTCGAAATGCGCGGAAACTCATCGTCAAAGAGCTTGAAGTGCTCGGTGATGAGGCCGCGCAGCATCATGAAGTCCGAGTAACGGCGGTGTACGACCCAGCTACGACCGGTGATAGCGTTCTGCACGTGCACAGCAAAGATGGTTGTCTTTTTGCCGAGCTTATTGTCGGTGGACATGACAGGCTTGACAAGGTACACGGCAATGGAGCCAACATTGACCATCGAGCGCTCAATAGCGGTACCGCCCATGGCTACCTGTAGCGTCTCACCACCTCGATTTGTAGGGCGTACCATAAGCTGCGGCACATGCTGTGAGGGCTGCTCTATCAATTCATCGGGTGCAGCGCAAATTGGCTGCATACGGCGCCGTATGGCCAAGTTTGATACTTTGCTGTTGGGCATTATTCTCTTGGTTCTGAGCGCCACTTGTCCTTGCTACTTACTGCTCGAAGATTTTACAAATGCAGTGTTGCAACATCACTGCAATAGAGCTCGAGGAGCACGCTGGCTTTTGTAGGCACAGCCCCCGGGATCATCATTACTTATTTATTTTGTTTTGTCTTTTTTCTGTCTGAATTCCGCATTTAGAGCTATGTAATGAGATATGATTGGCAGTTTAATACCCGTGCTTTTTATGATTGGTCAAACTCCATAGTTAAAGTTCAACGTAACGGCGCATTCACTCGAACGCTTAAATAAAATTGGAGTGCTCCTCTTACTGTATAGGAGCAGCATTATGAGTGGATTGCATATCTTACATTGTCTGTAGTAATCTCATACACGCTTCTGCCACTATTGAATCTAGTTAGCTGGCAATATTTGCCCACTGCTGAGCAGGATGCAAGACTTCAGTTGTGACCAGCTGTTTCTACCGGCTATCCTTGCCGAAATACTTTCTAGCCCAATGAGCTTCTTCAGCAAATTATTTTGTTCGGTCGGCGTGTCTCGAGTAACGGGCATCACAAAACGTATAATAACAAGTAGCAGTGACCGTCAGCACAACCCTTGTCTTCTCTATTCCAGCGAGATGAAAAAACAGCTGATATTTCCCACTGGCGGACTATTTTATAACGTTAACAACGTGACTCTCCAACTCCCGTTTCCTCTGCTTCGTCCCGCTGTTGTAAAGTCTTCATGTACAGATTACAGGCGCCAATCCCGTTTTTTTTTCACTGCAAATCTTCCACCAAGTTATTGGGCTGTCTATTTACGCTGGACATACCGCTATCCAAGTGCAAGCAACATGGAACGATGGCACTTCTGCTACGCTTGTGATTAAAATTCTATTAATTATTCTCACCAGCTCGCCAATCTTCCATTTATCTCGTGGTGCGACACAATCAAAGGACATCGACAACTTTTAAGCTTTGCCATCACGCTCATCCATTCTACACGTCCTTCCTCAGATCATACCAGAAATTCCAACCGACAGCAACCAAACGCTCAGTAAATTGACTATTTGTGACAATCACACACAGAAAAACACATTGGGAAAGGCCATTCTGCTTCTTTATGAGGAGTCAGCATTTGCTGGAGTTGATTCAGATCAGATTGAATCAGGTGTAAACGTTGCCATTAACTTGTGCTTAACTGGTCAAAATCAGACGCAAAATCAACTAATCTTTGACTTCTTGCTGCCCACACAATGCAAATGTCTCGACCGATCTGCAGCGCGTGCTGCTGGCCAGTGACTGCCCCGCCAGTTGTTTGAATGAGGTCCCGGTCATGTTGGGCATTGATGAAGCTGGTCGAGGTCCTGTGATGGGTCCCATGGTCTATGGTGCTGCCTATTGGCCTATTGCAGATAACGACGCCATGTGCTCCTTGGGCTTTGACGACTCGAAAGCGCTGAGCGCCGAGAGCAGAGCGCAATTGTTTGAAAAGATGCGGTCTACTGATGGACTTGGGTGTGTTGCATTTCTCTGGCAATTTTTATGGTGTAGTATGCTTTCCATGTAGCTGACTGACTACCTTGACAGATGGATCGTGCGACTTATTTCGGCCGCAGAGATTTCGGACAAGATGCAGCGTCAGACCCGAAATTTAAACGAGATATCGCGTGATGCAGCCATTCAATTGATCAATGAAGTGCAGAAGAAAGGAGCAGTGGTAAAGAAGGTGTTTGTGGATACAGTGGGTGACCCACGCCGGTATCAGAGTTTTCTGACCAAACACTATAACGGAACGATCGAGTTTCGCGTTGAAAAGAAGGCTGACAGTCTGTTCAAGGTCCAGACTGATTGCTTCGTTCTTTGTACTGTATTAGTAGAGATTATTGACATATGTTCATTTGTGAAAGGTGGTGAGTGCTGCGAGTATTGCTGCAAAAGTGACGCGCGACCGTGTTATTAGCGATTGGAAGTGGGAGTCATCGTTTCTTGATCTTCCAACGGACTTTGGCTCCGGGTATCCTAGTGATCCCAAGTACGCTGCATATAAAATAGATCGAAAGAGAGGGATGAGATGTGCTAACGGTCGTGTCTTGTGGTAGGACGAAGACCTGGCTGATGAATTACATGGACAATGTGTTTGTATTTCCAAACATAGTCCGCTTCAGCTGGGGCACTATTGACCCATATTTTGAGAAAGCTGTGAAGGTTGAGTGGCCCCACGAGAAGGAGTTTGATAAGGTAACGAGACAATTGCAATGACTAGAAAAGTTGAGTTTTATACAACTGAATTTCCTATTGTATATGTTGTCAGGCCAATGCTTCAGTAGGAACCCAATCCATCACGTCATTCCTTGCTACAGGTTCGAAAAAGAAAGCTAAGCCTGCAGCCATACGTGCTGCTTTCTTTACAGAAAGGAATATGCACGACGTCGTTGAGTTTTAGGTCAAAAACAAACAAATAAATGGTACAACCTTCAAAAATAAATATTGCCCAAAAAAAATAGCTCTTATCTTTTTTTTCTTGAAGTCACTTATTTTGTAATGGAGCTACCAGAATGTTTGCACCGCGGTGAGGTGTGGCAATTTAGTGCCCAATACGACGGCTGGTTGAGCGTGAAGCTACTGTTGTACAGCCATGCACTTGTGGTGGATCCGGATGCAGATACATCTGACATTCGTCGTCGCAAACGTCATGGTTCTGTGAATCTCTGGATGGATTTGTGTCTAGTGCAAGACATTATTCACGTCGAAAAAGGAGAGGGCGTTATACATCGTCGTGCTAGCTACAATCATAGTCAATTAACTTCCAAGAGACGTCCAAAGTTTCAATTCACGCTATCAACGAAGCAACAATTGACTCTTGAGTTTGCTACGTCCACAATGGAACAAAGAGACGAGTGGGTGCACTGTCTATTATTGGCTACAGAGCTACTGCACAAGCGTATAATGCACGAGCCCAAGAGTGATCAAAGTGGTAGAGAAAAGATTGTGATTGAGTTTTTGATTGATATGAAATGAAGATGGTACGGAAGGCGATAGCTAATCGATTGTTTCTATCTTAGCATTCCTTAGGTTTGCATCCAGTGGGTCAGAAGACACTGATGAGGAAGAGGAGCACCGGTTATCGAATTTATCTACGTCTTGGTCGGAAGAAAGCACGCGACGGCCGGTCCAGTTCTTATCGCAACCCGACCTATCTAGGGCTGTGCAGGTCTGTGACTTGGACAAGTGATAGTAAAGTTAGACCACAGAGCTGACAGGAGGTGGATATTTGTATCTGTTGCTAGTAGTCGAGTGTAAAGCAGGCAGAGAGCGCGTGGAGTCCGTTGTCGTTTGCGATTCTTAACATCACCTTGACAGATGATCATAGAGACAGGTCGGTACTGTGATCGAGACAAGGAATTCTATTTGTGAGCTCATGTTATGCTGACATTTATATCATATTCCTCTTGATCATCGCGCATCCGCAGCGTGTCAACTATTGTTTCGGTTAGTGCGGCCTCGCAAGAGAGTGTGAGCATTTACCAGATAAAGCTGGATGCGATCAGGCAGATGCAAGCTGAGGTACACCGGTCTACCAAATCTGAACGCGGGCGTCTGCAGAGTCTATTATGGTGTGAAGCAGACAGTTTTGTATTGTACCTTGAATCAGAAAATCAGTGGCTCAGTGAAGAACAGCAATCTATTGGCCGCTACATCCTTGACTGCGAAACTTGCGACATACATCTCATACTGGCACCAGTGGACAGAATGCCGCAACCCACAATTGATCTGGCAGTCGTTGGGACGAAGACGAAGATCAGCGATCTGTCGCAGCGCCCGTACACTTGTTACGTAATTGACATCATCTTCAACGGCACGAAGTGGCAAATCACGCGACGCTATAAGGATTTTGATGTCCTACAGAGCCATCTGAGGCGCAAGTATCGTGATGCCAAGCTACCTGGATTACCTTCGAAGCACGTGTTCACTCCAGTAAATGGCGAGTTTATCAACTATCGCAAGGAACAGCTTGAAGCTTTCTTGAAGCAATTGTTGTTGTATCCTATTGCCAGCACCGATGTGCTCCTAATGTCATTTTTGGGCGTTGTGTCTGTCGCGAGCGATCCAGAACTCGGCCTTAGTGGAAAGAGTGTGATACATGTCACATCACTACATGATACTGTTTCTTGCGGTGACATCATTCTGTTCTCATGTCGATTTGGAGCTAGTCGATTACAACGCAAGGTGTGTACGACCATGCATTGCTACTAAAGCAATCTGTCTGAGTTTTTGTTTCGTGTTTTCTTGTAGTTTACAGGCTCGAAGTATGATCACATCGGCATCGTAGTACCAGGTGAGTCAAAATTTATTTTGCGGATAATGGAGGCAACCTCTGTAGGTATAAATGTGTACCCGCTGAAAGCACGACTTATAGCCTACGCCCGCGAAGTGTCAAACACAATTGTTTTGCGGAACATTAAGACTGAAAGAACTCCGGAGCTCGTTGAGTTACTGGAAAAATTTGTCCGCCGTGTTGAGGGCAATCCCTACAGCATTTTAGGGATATTTCGTTCCGCCAGTGAATCGGATCAGAGCATGTTACACAATGTACATGTTGGAAGTGTCGGCTACAATGACGCTGAGAATATTGACTCTAGTTCCAGTAGTAGCGTTTGCTCGATTCCATCATCTTTTATGAGAGACGAGGTTATTTTCACCAAGTGTGAGGATGCGAAACGCAAATATTTTTGTTCCAGCCTGGTAGCATCGGCGTGGAAGGAGTTGGGATGGTTGCAGACAAAACGCAAATCGACCTCGTTTTGGCCGGGAAGTTTTGAGGATGGAGGAGAGGTTGAAGGAGCGTTAGCGCCTGGTATTGTGCTAGAATCGGAGGCTGTAATCGACTGTCGAATTGTCGAAGTTGGAATGCTTACCATGATGACTGGATGATAAAAGTTGTCAGGTAGAATACACTGAAGCTTCTTCTATCTTGATTGTGTTGACTAGAAGTGCTCCTTGTATAAGGTATCATGCTAGCTAAGATCATATCTTGGAGACGGCACCGACTATCATGCGACGCAGTTTGGATGGGCAAGTACAACCACACTGCGTATGCGTTTAATGAGTCATTATAGTATCTTGTAAAGGTATCTTAGTGACGATGATGTCTTTAGTGACGATGTGAGGTGGGAGGCTTAGCGTTCGAGGCGCATCTTGCAACACGATCATGGCTGTGCGTGAGCTGAAAGAAGATAGTTTTGTTTGCTGTCGACGACTGATGAGCGCATGAGTCAGTCGGCACTTTAGACTCTTATGATGTTCTCTGTCTGTGCCGCGGGTGACAGCATTTTGAGCATCAGTTCATGATTGCAATGACAGCTTCAAGATTTTGCAAGAATTTGGACTTAGCTCGAGACGACTTGAGCTTGCTTTGCTGTCTTTCAAGCGGAGTTGTGTCGGTCTTGTGCTGCTAGCACTCGAGTGTTTTTTGGGCGTGACACATGTTTCTACACCCACGCTTTATTGTGCATGACGGCAATTGATTCGTTTTGCAGCTCTTTCATTCCATAAGGTCACGGTTGTCAATAATTGGGGACTTCTAATCGTCACAAAAAATCTCGAAATCTTTGTCGGGCTTGATCCTGGATCGATGCCTGGAATTAATGGATCAATTATGTCAATCGTGGTGCGCTCGCTTATGTCTCAAAAATGCATAGCGAAAGCCACTAAGATTCACGAGCTGCACAATCTGCCAGAAACACGCTATGTGCACATGGCAAATCAGGTTTTAGCACTATTGGAGCAGTTAAAATGACCATGAAGGTGACGGCAACGTTGTCTGTATATGTATATCACCGTGCCGTTGTTTTCGTAAAGACAAACGACGTGGAGAAAGTGTGCTCTGTATCAGCACCGCATGTTCTTGTACAGCTCAGTGGTCATCAAGACAACAAGAGCCCGTGTGTAATGCGCTGTGGTAATCTTCTCCGGTAAAGCTTTCAGCAACACAATTGGAGAAGAAGAATGAGATGTTCTGTATGGACTGTGGTGTATCATGACGTTTACCAGAAAGACTAATCTGCCATGATTGCAGGCTTCTGTGGCATAACTAAATTTGAACTCATGAGACGCTAATGGTGTATTGTCTATGACTCGAATACAAAGGACGCTGTGGTGTTCATGGTCCCGTACATCTAAAGCTACGAGCGAGTAAATGGCAACTGCTTGATGGAATGAATGTCGTACAAGCGTTAATACATTCACTCTTTGTAGAAGCCAAGAGCTCACACACGATCGGAGAAAAGACATCACGCAGCTCTGTTTGATTCTAAGACGAGAATTATCAGTGATTTCAGTCTTTTTGAACCCAAAGAGTCTCTAGTTGAGGGCTACAATGACGAGCTTAATAGTAGAGACTCAAGCAGCTGGTGCTGATGTTAATGACAACGTCACTTGTTCTGGTCCTAATGTCTCCTTTGCAACTCATTTGCTCTTCGATCTGGACGCTGTCAGTGCCAACTGTGCAGCTGGTCTTGCATCTCACGTCAATTTGGTTGTTATGCTCCAAAGCCGAATTAAACTGGAAAGGACGTACGCCCAAGAACTGAGCAAGATGGCTTGCTGCTTGCATGGTAATGAAATGGAGCATAGAACGATGAAAAGCGCCATGGCGAGTATTAGAGCGCAGTACTTGAACACGAGCGTGCAGCACGAACAACTAGCCAAAAATCTTGAGGAAGATGTTTTGAAACCGATCGAAACTTTGTACGAGCTCAACAACGAGAAATCGAAAAGTTTAACTCGTCAGATCTCCAGCGCAAAGAAAGATATCAAGGTATGTTTGTAATACCTTTCGTGTCGAACGATGTCATGATAAGAGCTTGTATCGTTTGCTCTAGATTCAAGAAGATGCTTACAGGAAAGACTACAGTGCTTTTGACAAAAAATTTCGGTTAGCTTCTGCTTCATTTTCAGCTGCAATAGCCTCTGGTTTCTCTAGCACACTTCTTGAGGACCAATATTATCGACGCCTCTCGCAGATGGATGCTGAAGAAAGCCCAGCAGAAACTCACAGCTGGGACGCTACTGTGTCTTGCTTTGATAAAAAGACCGGGATGATTGCCATGACAACGATCAATAACAGCAAACTTGTCAGCTGGTTGTTATCTTCCAAAACTTATCGCAAAAAAGACGTGGCTAAGAACACCGTTAAGCTAATGGAGGTAAGAAAGCAAGTTGCTCGACAATGAGGTATGAGTGTCTAATGATGCTGTATGGCAGGCTGCTGAGAAGGCCAGAAGGAAATGCCAGCATTCTTGGCAAGCCGTAGAAACGCATCGACTCAAAATGTACCGTGTTATCCAAACCGTTCTCGCCGACTATCAGGTAACGTTTGTGTTTCTGTGACGTAATACTTTGCCGATCATAGTATATTCTGATGGTTATCGTTGGATGAAGCAGCAGATAGCCGAAGATCGTATCTCCAGTATCACCACAAACCTTCGAAAGCATGTCGTCTTCGCATCATCAACTCTTGCAAACGAGCAGGTAATCCCAAGCACCACGTAGATCAAACCTTTGATCCCTGTTCTGACGATATTGTTGGATTTTGGTTTTCGTTGCTAGTATGATTGGCAGGTGGCTGCACCAATGTTTGAGGCTGTCGACGTGAAGAGCGACATTTACAGCTTTGTCCATGCCATTCGTGAAAGCAAAGGCCTCGTAGGTCTGACTGTCAATAATGATCTGTGCAACGAAATTACTGGTTCACTCCCCATCTCGTCGCCATCTTCAGAGCATTGTCGGCCGTTGCGAAAATCTTGTCTTGAGGTCCGTGACATTTCATCGAAAGAGATTCCTTTTGATTATGATCGAAACCAAGAACTCCTATCTGAAGTCTTGAGGACATATCGCCTCATAACTCTAGGTGAGAGTTAGAACCAGCAGCGACATGCAGTGCAAGACCACGAATTGCAATCTCGTGATAGCGATGCTCGCTAGCGAGCCAACTGGAACGTGTCATTTACAAAGAACAAAGTTTTTGAAAATCTCAAGGTCACTAAATCGACAGAGCAAGCAATTGTGAACGGAGTGGATGTTCAATTGGAAGACAAAGCTCGTTATCCAGGATAACAAATGAATGCATGGCAACACCTCGTCCAGTTTGAGCCCATCTACAAGCCTCATGTTCACGACCACGACGAATAGCCGAATCAACGGCTGTGACACTGCTTTGCTATATGAAAGACTTGCGCAATGCCGCATCTAACAACACATCAACATCTCGAGCAATGATAAGTGTCGTTTATGTTAAGTAAAGTGTTTCCAGCTCATACTTTTTTTGCCGTGTTTGCAAACTCACGTACCAATTATCAAACAACGATATTAATGCATTTAGACGACTTACATACAGCTCAATCAATGCAAGTTGACCCCAGTTATGCATCCACTTCTATGAAGCATATTTCCAACACTAGAATCGATCCATCACAGCTTAGACTCCACTAAACATTGCATTTCTTTAAGCTCGTCAAACCAGTTGCTCCAGGCATTAAAATCTTCCGATAAATTTGGTTCCTACACTCGCACCACCCGTCAGCAGTACAACGAAGTAAGTAAGCGCCAACTGCAATACATTTGTGAAGTGTATACCATCTTGCCTCTAACACAAAAACAGCTCTCGGTTGCGCTTCGTCTCCTTGTTGAAGCTCTTTAAACCCTAGCGCAAGCAGACACTGATGACCACCAGCATATTGCCCCAGATCAGCGTGAAAGTTGGCGTTATATTTGGGAATATGACGGAAAGCCGCATTCTCTGGTGCCGAGCAGATATTGCTCACCACCCCTAGGAGCTTTACGAGTGACTGACGAAACAGGGCCTAATTGCGCACAAGTCAACCTTTCGTCATTTCATAATCAGCACATGGAGTAACGTACCTCTTCGCCAGTGCTTTCTTTTAACATTGTCATAGCTTTTTCAAGTCCCTGTTTTCCGTGCGGGATTAACGCGTTTAAGCGTTCGCGTTCCTGCTCCTCCAGCATTCGCTGCTGTTCCTCTTTTGCGCGTTCTTTCTCACGTCGCTCACGTTTTTCCTGCGCAGCAGAAGCCAAAGCTTCAATCCGAAGTTGTTCGACTCGTTGATGCTCCGCTTTCAGTTCCAGAGCTGCTTGCTGCTGTCTCTGTTGTTCCTGTTTCCTTGCCAATTCTTCAGCCTGTTGGGCTATCCTTGTCTCCCTCTTCCGAGCAACTTCATCGCTCTCCTTTGCAGCTTCTTCTTCTGCAATCTTATGAATCTTTTCTTCGATATCTAGACGCAACGGCGCGTCTTCTTTCATTCTGAGCGTGATGTCATCGTAGCGTTGGAGCAGATCTTGCACTTTAGCCAGCATTTTAGGGCCAAATCGCGCCTGTTTCGTCACAGGATCCACCATCGAGCATCTGGCTCGAAACTTTGACATAATGACATCAATCTCACCATTAATTGCGGTCTGTATAGGTGAAGATATTGAAAAACTAAAGAATTAGTAAAAGAAGAGGGTGTCACGAGTTTCGAGTCAAATATTGCATACTACAAGACCACAAACGCACCATAATGAAGCTAAGCTTTTCTTCTAACAGTTGACGATCACAGCAGTTGGTAACTAATTGCTGCAGTAGTGTTAAACACGCCTCAAGCGCTTCTACGTGGTCGATTGCTTGTCGGAATTCGCTCATATTGAGACAATAAATTTGATTGGACAAAACAAAATTACCTGATAGTCATCAAAATGGCTATATTGAAGTGATATAATCATTGTGTGATTGAAGTCTCATATAACATATTATTACAGGTAATGCCACATTCATAGGAATATTATTAGTATGCACATTCATTCAATCAACAGTCATCTAATTCAGCTCTTCGACTATCTGGCATTATACGTTTGTAGTGTAGCTAACGTTGCCAAAAATGTTGCTACTCTCTTTTCTTCTCTTTTTTAACGTGTCTGTGATCTTCTAGTCCCTTTGTATTCTCCAGCAATTTGGTCGATAGAACAAGATCCATGCGTATAATGCCATTGTCATTTTCCAAGTTGTCAAAAGCTTACTCTCAAATTCACTAGCAACAACGCAAGTCATCAACCAGCGCATTAACCGTCATGTTCAAGTCCATATCTGCTGTCTCGCTCACCCTCGTTCTGCTTATGATTGATCCTACAAAAGCGACCGACGACATATCGTCAATTCAGCACCCTTGAACCACTAGCGACAAACGCTTGCTAAAAGTAACGACGTCAATGGATGCTACACTTGCAAACTCGTTATATGAAGCCAATGTGTCGATCAAGGGTTGTCGCTGGTACGACTACTTTTTTCCCTGGTCTTGTTGTGGCACTAATAGCTAAGAGAAACGTTTTTTCAGTTATGAAACAAGGCTGGAAGCATTAAATGTATAGCAATACATGCACTAGTTGCAATCAATTGAATACAGTCAACCCTTTCTTACTTAATATTTTTAGTGTCCAAGCACAACGTTGTTTTATATGAGCTCGTAAATCCGCGTAAAAAAATACGGTACCAACTCGTGTTTTTCCGTTCCATACATAAACCAACATGTTTTCCATGTTGATTATCTCAATCCATAAACATTTCTTCTTATTATGCAACGTTGTCCCACAGTATCGGGTGTGTTTTATCTTTATTAATTTATCAGGCCATACAAATTTTCGCATAAATATAGTAAAGATAGTAGAAGATTAGGGGTTTCTTTCCATTCCGCATTATCTTGCGTCATGGCGCCATCCAAAGGGAAAGGGAAACGAAGCCGCCGCACGTCGAGCGTCGCACCTCCAGCGTCACTAGTGCCACTGCCACGCATTGTATCAGATACAGACAATGTTACTGATGCACGGCCACGTGTTCAGGAGCTTTTTCGTATGTTGAATGATGCTAATGCGCCTGCTTTGGGTGTTCATACTGATGGTTGTGTCGCCCTTTGGAACCCACGTATGGAAGATATGACGGGATTTGAAGCGATCTATGTGATTGGTCGACCATTAGCTGATTTTGTGTACGGTATGCAACGGAAACAGGAAGTGATTGAGATACTGGAGGCTTGTATTGAAACCAAGAGACCGGAATTAGAGCTACGTATTCCACTACGGAATACAAAGGGACGAAATGCTCAAGTCCTGACGAATATGACACCACTCTTGGCTGAGGATGGCTCGTGTATTGGTGTCTATGGTGTTGGTCAAGATGTTACAGAGTGGGCGAGTCAGGAGAAACAGTATGCGACAGTGATGATGCAGGCCAATGCACCAATCATTGAATTGGATAAAGAAGGCAATATTACTGTCTGGAATACCAAAACAGCATCCATGACGGGTTATACCAGTGCTGATATGGTTGGTGAACCACTGCTACCTGTCGTGGACGAAAGTTTCCGCAAGATCGTGTCGGAAAAGATTGGTCAGGCATTGACAGGCACTCCTGGTGCTGATTTTGAACTGCCTCTTGTAACAGCGAGAGGGTCGAGAGTGGAAATTGTGCTGTGCTTGACGCCGAGATTTGACACTCTGGGATCAGTCATGGGGGTCGTTGCTATTGGACAAGATGTGACCGAAAGGAACACGAAGGAGATGGAGTACAGAAAACTTATTGAGACGGCGAACGCGCCAATTTTTGGTGTAGATACGGAAGGACGGGTCGTGATTTTTAATGCCAAAGCAGCACAGATTAGCGAGTACGCACCGGAAGAAGTTATGGGTGTGGATCTAGTAGATACACTTATTTCGGAAGATTTTCGACCTGCCGTTGCTGCTGTTTTTCATAGCGCATTTCAGGGAACGGAAACCGCAAACTTTGAGTTTCCATTGGTGAACAAAACTGGTCGAAAAGTAGAGATTCTGCTGAACGCGACACCTCGATATGATCACACAGGCAAACTAGTGGGTGTCGTTGGGATTGGACAGGACATCACGGATCGTATTATTCAGGAGAAGGAGTACAGTCGGTTGATTGACACAGCTAATGCTCCAATTTTTGGTGTGGATTTGAACTATAAGGTAATAATCTGGAATAAGAAAGCAGCAGCAATTACAGAATACACAAATGAAGACACAATTGGTCAGGATCTGTTCAAGTTCATATCTGAAGACTACCGGGATGCCGTTGCTGAGGTTTTTTTAAAAGCCCTTGAAGGAACAGGAACAGCAAATTTTGACTTTCCACTAATCACAAAAAGTGGTCGCCGACTTGAGATCTTGCTCAATGCGACACCGAAGTACGATCATTTTGGCAACATTTGTGGAGCTGTTGGAATTGGTCAAGACATTACAGACAGACGCGCTCAAGAGCAGGAGTATACACGTCTTATTGATACAGCTAATGCGCCAATCTTTGGAGTGGATGAAAAAGGGTGTGTGAATATTTGGAACCGTAAAGCCGCTGACACAACACAGTACTTTAATGAAGAAGTACTTGGGGCCAACTTAGTCGAGAATTTTATTCCAGAGGATTTTAGGGAGGCAGTGTGGACAGTATTATCTCAGGCACTGGAAGGACAAGAGACGGCAAACTTTGAATTTCCGCTGATCACAAAGGACGGCCGTCGTGTGGAGATTTTGCTAAACGCTACGCCGCGCTACAACGAAAAAGGTGTTGTGATTGGCGTTGTTGGTATCGGGCAAGATATCACCATTCGAATGGCTCAGGAGCAGGAAACAAATCGGCTAATCCACGCGGCAAACGCTCCAATATTTGGTGTTGATCGGGACGGCTTGGTGAACATTTGGAATCTTAAAGCAGCAGAAATCACTCAGTACTTTGCCGAAGAAGTTATGGGAAAGGATCTAGTCAACCGCTTTGTTGCGGAAGAATATCGAGCCACGGTTCAGTTGGAGCTGCAAAGAGCCCTCAAAGGAGAGCAGACAAGCAATTTCGATTTCCCGCTTATCACCAAAACGGGGAGGCGAGTTGAGATTTTGCTGAACGCAACTCCCAGGTATGATGAGCTTGGCCAGATCTTTGGTGTTGTGGGCATTGGTCAAGACATTACAGAGCGAATTGCGCAGGAGCAGGAACTCATTCGCTTAATTGATACTGCCAATGCCCCGATCTTTGGAGTTGATTCGGAAGGATGTGTGAACATTTGGAACAAAAAGGCTGCTGAGATTATGCAGTATCCAGCCGATGCCGTCATGGGCGAGCACCTTGTAGAGAAGTTCATTACTAAAGACTACCAGGAGGCTGTGAGTTATGTACTTTCTGAAGCTCTTAACGGTGTTGAAACTGCAAATTTTGAGTTTCCATTGATTACAAAAACGGGTCGAAGAGTCGAGATCCTTTTGAATGCTACACCACGGTACAATGAACATGGAACAGTCATTGGCATGGTTGGTATCGGACAAGATATCACGGACCGGATTGCACAAGAGCAAGAATACATGAGGTTGATTGATACTGCCAACGCACCGATTTTTGGAGTGGACTCTGATGGACACGTCAATATATGGAATCGAAAAGCAGCGAATATTATGCAGTTTACAAACGGGGACGTGTTGGGCAAGGATCTTGTTGCTGAGTTCATCTCCGAGGAATATAAGGTTCCCGTTCGCTGCGTATTGGAGAAAGCATTTCAAGGTGAGGAGACGGCCAACTTTGAGTTTCCGCTGATTACAAAGTCTGGCCGGCGAGTGGAAATATTGCTGAACGCGACCCCGCGTTACAATGAGCAAGGAGAGGTGATGGGTATGGTTGGAATTGGTCAAGATATTACGGACCGGATTGCCCAAGAGAAAGAATACATGCGCCTTATTGACACAGCCAACGCTCCAATTTTTGGCGTTAATTCCAATGGTCTAGTAAATATATGGAATCGAAAGGCTGCAGACATTATGCAGTACACTACTGAAGACGTACTTGGTAAGGACCTCGTTGCTGAGTTTATTTTAAAAGAGTATCAAGTACCAGTTCGCAGTGTTTTGGAGAAGGCATTTGAAGGAGTGGAGACAGCTAACTTTGAGTTTCCATTGATTACAAAGGCGGGCCGACGAGTGGAGATTTTGTTGAATGCTACTCCACGCTACAATGAGCAAGGTGAGGTGATGGGCATGGTGGGTATTGGGCAGGATATAACAGACCGCATTGCCCAAGAGCAAGAGTATAGCCGCTTGATCGACACGGCCAATGCCCCTATTTTTGGCATTGATGCCAACATGTGCGTTAATATCTTTAACAAAAAAGCCGCTCAAATTACAAATTATGCCGTCGAAGAAGTCATGGGAAAAAATACGTTGAAACGTTTATCGCTCGCGAGTACCAAGCTATCGTGTATGACATTATGTCGAAAGCATTGCATGGAGATGAAACGGCAAGTTTTGAGGTGCCAGTGATTACCAAGACCGGCCGAAAGCTAAACATCTTGCTGAACGCTACAGCTCGTTTTGATCAGCATGGACGCATTGTTGGTGTCGTGGGGATTGGTCAGGATATCACTGATCGAATTGCACAGGAGGAGGAATACGCGAGACTAATTGACTCTGCCACCGCGCCAATTTTTGGCGTTGATGCCCATGGTCTCGTAAATATTTGGAACAAAAAGGCAGCTGAGATTACGCAGTACACACCAAATGATGTAATGGGCAAAAATTTGGTGAAAAAATTTATTACAGAGGATTACCGCGAAGCGGTGGGTCTTGTGTTGTCGAAGGCCTTGGAAGGCGTCGAGACGGCAAATTTTGAGTTCCCCTTGATGACAAAGTCTGGTCGTAGGGTGGAAATACTTTTGAACGCTACGCCGAGGAACGACGAACATGGAGAAGTGATTGGCATGGTTGGCATTGGACAGGATATTACTGACCGGATTGCGCAAGAGAAGGAATACATGCGTCTTATTGATACGGCAAATGCCCCAATTTTTGGCGTAGACTCAAATGGTTTGGTGAATATTTGGAATCGGAAGGCTGCTGACATTATGCAGTACACGACTGAAGACGTACTAGGAGAGGACCTTGTGGCGAAGTTTATTTCTGAAGAGTATCGAGTCGCCGTTCGATGTGTTCTGGAAAAAGCTTTTGAAGGTATAGAGACAGCGAACTTTGAGTTTCCATTAATTACAAAGGCAGGCCGACGAGTAGAAATTCTGCTTAATGCTACGCCTCGTTATAACGAACAGGGCGAAGTGATGGGCATGGTGGGTATTGGTCAGGATATTACAGATCGTATTGCGCAGGAACAAGAGTATGGCCGACTTATCGATGCGGCAAATGCCCCGATTTTTGGTATTGACGCCAACATGTGCGTAAATATTCTGAATAATAAAGCGGCGCAGATCACAAATTACGCAGTCGAGGACGTTTTGGGGGAGAAATACGTAGAAACGTTTATTGCGCCTGAGTATCGGGCAATTGTTTATGATATCATGTCAAATGCACTGAAAGGAAATGAAACCGCTAGTTTTGAAGTGCCGGTGATTACAAAGAACGGTCGAAAACTGAACATTTTACTGAATGCAACCGCCCGCTTTGATCAACACGGAGACATCGTTGGTGTTGTCGGTATCGGTCAGGATATTACTGATCGGATTGCTCAAGAGCAGGAATACGCCAGACTTATTGACTCAGCGAACGCCCCAATTTTTGGTGTTGATGGTAATGGGCTCGTAAACATCTGGAATAAGAAAGCCGCAGAAATCACGCAGTACACGCCCAGTGCTGTGATGGGTGAAAATCTGGTAGAAAAGTTCATCACGGAAGACTACCGTGAGGCAGTTGGCCTCGTTCTATCGGAAGCTCTCAAAGGCGTTGAAACTGCAAACTTCGAGTTTCCATTGATGACAAAGGCTGGAAGGCGTGTGGAGATTTTATTAAACGCTACTTCGCGGTTTAATGAACACGGAGAAGTGATTGGTATGGTCGGAATCGGCCAGGACATCACAGACCGCATTGCGCAGGAACACGAGTATAGTCGACTCATTGATACGGCCAACGCTCCGATTTTTGGTGTAGACTCAAATGGGCGTGTAAACATTTGGAATCGGAAGGCTGCCGATATTATGCAATATACAAATGAGGACGTGTTAGGCAAAGACTTAGTTGCTGAATTTATATCAAATGAATACAAGATACCTGTGCGAAGCGTTTTAGAGAAGGCATTTCAAGGTGTGGAGACGGCAAATTTTGAGTTTCCATTGATCACGAAGGCTGGCCGTCGCGTGGAGATTTTATTGAATGCTACACCGCGCTACAATGAGCACGGCGAGGTGAAGGGTATGGTTGGCATTGGCCAGGATATCACAGAACGCATAGCTCAAGAACAGGAGTACAGTCGTTTGATCGATACAGCGAATGCCCCAATCTTTGGTGTTGATGCAAACATGTGTGTCAATATTTGGAATCGGAAAGCAGCACAAATCACAAATTATGCAATTGAGGAAGTTATGGGTGAGAATCTTGTGGAGACATTTATCTCGCCCGAGTTCAGGCCAATTGTAGCTGAGGTATTATCACAAGCTTTAAGAGGTCTTGAAACGGCAAACTTTGAGTTTCCATTGATTACTCGTCCAGGAACGCGAATTGAGATCTTACTAAATGCAACACCAAGGTATAATTCAAATGGCAGTATTGTTGGCGTTGTCGGTATTGGTCAAGATATCACAGATCGTATTGCCCAAGAGCATGAGTATTTCCGACTAATTGATACCGCAAATGCTCCCATCTTCGGTATCGATACAAATGGCTGCATCAACGAGTGGAACCAGAAGATCGAAGAGATCACAGGTTATCACAAGTCAAGCGTGCTAGGCCTTTCTCTGGTTCACACATTCATCATCCCGGAAAGCAGACAGCAGGTTCGTCAATTGCTGAATCAAGCACTGATTGGTATTGATGTCGGCGAGATGGAGCTTCCGATGACAACGAAGCGTGGCGTTTTCCTGCTGCTTCTTGTGAATGCGTCCAGCAAAAAAGACATGCACGGAAACATTCGTGGTGTGATAGGTGTTGGACAAGACTACACGGCGAGGAAGCATATGGAGGCTGCTAAGGTAAATTTTTTGGCCTCTTTTAGTCACGAACTGCGGACACCATTGAATGGTGTACTGGGAATGCTGGAGCTGTTAAAGGAACAGCCGTTGGACAAGGCACCTGAGCGCTATGTGCACATGGCATATGTGTCGGGATCGCTTCTTTTAAACCTGATTAACGACATATTAGACTTGTCAAAAATTGAGGCTGGACATTTGGAAATTTCTGCCGCTCCGTTTCAAATGCACGAACTTTTGGACTATTCGATCGAGATTTTCAAGTTCAAGGCCCGAGAACGCGGACTTAAACTTGATCTAAAGTATGACGATAATGTACCGAAAGTTGCTATTGGCGATGTTGTGCGCCTTCGTCAAGTTCTGTTGAACTTGCTGTCAAATGCGATTAAGTTCACAAATGAAGGCTCGATTACCGTCACGTGCAGTGTTGTGTACACTCCTGAGCTGCCAAAAACGTTTAAGAAGCTCCTGTTCCAGGTCATCGATACAGGAATTGGCATGGATGCAGAGGAAAAGATGCGTCTCTTTTCACTGTTTACGAAACTGGAACGCACACGCCAGAACAATCCCACGGGCTCTGGATTAGGTCTTGCTATTTGTAAGCAGCTTGCGGAGCTTATGGATGGCCAAATTGGTGTTGACAGTGAGCTTGACGTCGGCAGCAACTTCTATTTTACCGTTGTGGTTCGTTTGCTCGATGACACCGATGCTAAGGGGTTATTTTATACAGCAAATGACTTGCTAACGGATGCATCTGACGCTACACCTTCCATGGACACATCGAATGTGAATTCGGGTGACAGTGTGACAAGCGCAGCTGCCGGTGGTGCGGCAAACAACGCGAAAGTTGTGATTCCGAGGCAGGCAAGAATTTTGGTTGTGGAAGACAATGAGTTCAATTGGGAGGTAGTAAAGTGTTTCCTTCAAGAAGCGGATCATCTACTACAGTGGGAAGTGAACGGTCGTGATGCGGTAAAAGCTTACAAATGGAATCATACCAAGTTTGACTTGATCTTTATGGACTGCGAGATGCCTGTAATGGATGGCTACACCGCTACGAAAACAATTCGTCAGTTTGAGTTAGAGAATAACCTACCGCGCATTCCCGTTCTAGGCCTGACTGCCTACGCCATGAGTGGAGACCGACAGAAATGCTTGAGCTCCGGTATGGATGAGTTCATGGTAAAACCTATCTCGAAGAATAGCTTACTCAAAGCAATTCGGCAATGGATGCGTGTTCGCTATCTTATACCTCAATCTTCCATTCCTTCGACTGTTGGGTCGAATGATTGTAATCGTGCAAGCTCGGAATGTGCTAGCGCAAATAATGCCGTACCAGGATCAGTCTCTTCACCAGCGTCATCGAGAGGCCTCGGAGTAGACGAGTCGGATCTTGTTCCGGGGACGTCACCGACCCCGCGCCCGTCGTTTGACAGCGATGCGGAAGATACGGACCTCTTTAGCGCATCACTGGATTCCAATTCTAGACTGGCGCCTGCCTCTCGTCATATGCAACAACTTGATCTGGCGCGCGCAATCTCGAATTTGGAGCTGGATGATCCAATGGCTATAAGACGTCAGGTTGGTCCTACTGTGCGCACCGCAGTGCCTACGACGTCGATCTTCAGTTTGGGCTCGTCGATTGGTAACAGTACTCGTTCTAGCGGCCTTTTGAATCTTCAGCGTGACACGGGCGGGGCTATTGTTGATATTCCGGACTGGAAGCAAATCAACAAGACGTCTGCAACGTTGCCTAACATGAAGGACAAATTACTAGATCATGCCGAGACTTCGGACCAGGTGTCTTCCCTTAGTAATCCGACATTATGGAGCCACCCACCTTTTATGGGAGGCAAAAAGGACTCCTCGACCTCACCATCTCCGTCGCAGCAGCCTATGTCTCCAAGTGGTGCTTCAGATGGCAAGAGTTCTCGAGTTGTTACTGAAGGAGGTCGGAATGGAAGCTCTCCCTTGAGCTCGCAACAATTTGACTTCGATAAAAGCTTGGACGAGCATCCATCAGGAGACCCAGTTGCTGCTATACTAGAGCGTCTGAATATCAGTAGCCCAGCCGCTAGAAGTGGCACTCGAGGCCAACCAAGCGTTGACCACGCAACAAGTGCAACCATTGAGGGCGAAGCTGCCGCGCGCGTAACGATGGATCCTACCAGCATTATCATTCCTGAGGGCGACCCAGTCGACTATTCGTTGGGTGTGGAGCAATGCGGCGGCCATGAAGAGCTCTTCTTGAGTCTGCTGGAGAAGTTCACAGTGAGCTGTGATGCAATCATGTCACGTATTGTAGCAGCCTACAATGAAGGCAACATCGCTGTTACGCGGCGAGAATCTCATTCGCTAAAGGGGTCCTCAGCGTATGTTGCAGCAATGCGTGTTTCAAAGGCGGCATTTCGCGTTCAAATTGCTTGTGAGCAGCTACAGCAGCAGCAATCAGAGGTTGGCTCACGTCCAACTGATGCGCTCTCACTGAAGCAATCACTGAATGATGCGATCACATTGCTCAAGAAGGAGCACAGACATTTGCGTGGGTATCTCAGCCGCAACTTTGAATTCCGAAGTAGCGGAAGTGCTTCTTCTGTTGCCACCTTGCATGCCCAGAATTCAACGCATGACCGTGCTAATGGACCCTGCGGGATCATGTAAGACTTACAACTTTGCGTGTGAAAGCTTTGCATTCATGTACTGTAGCATATCATCACAAAGACAAATGTACTAATGGCAATTCTACTTTTTTGCATTTTCAGTACTGTTAAACTACTTTCCCTCCTGCGCTTAAATATTAACTGACGCAATCTCATGAGAAAAGACTTGTGTCTCCAGAAAGCTGCGGTAGAAAGGTTGCTCACAAGGCGAAAGGTGCCGGAGGAATGCAATTCGATCAAATACCACCACGTAATCGAAATCGTCGGACAGTACGAATCGATACTCTTCTACTGTGCGTAGCAGAGCTGCCATTGCCTCCCGAAAACACATGCGCACATGACCTTGTGGAAACCTTTGCGCGATCAAAGCATCAGGCTTGCTGCTGAGCATGGGGACAAAGTCGCTGAAGTAAACTTTTGGCTTGAGCAATTGGAGAAGCCGTGAGGTGAGGGGACCACGGACAGGCTCGGGAAGCTGTGGTCGCACCGGAGAGCTAATTGTATCCGCGTCTAGGTCCACCACGATAATACCATCACCACAGCCTTCTCTCTCAAGCATCTCACGCAACTCCGCACGGTAACTTGCATTTACGCCAAACAGATACGGTGTAGGACACTGTAAGCATTCAAGCATACTCTTTGGAAGAATGGGTGCAAACACGTGACTCCACTCCAGCGGGGCAATCAAACTCTTTAACGTCTCGCCAACTGATGTAAGCACCGAATAATGCGAGCTCACAAGCACAATTTGTCGCTCAAGAAGCATGCAAGTGACCAAAGCAACCACGTGCTCGACTGATAAACAGCTAAACAGCTCCTCCATGCTGAAATCAACATGGCTGTCCAGTGCCGAGAGGGATCTTGTGTCGTCTGAGGAGGGTGTTACAGCACCAAAGTCAAATGGGCAAAGCAAATCAGCCATTTGTGCTGCAGAAGGCAACCAGTTTACATCAAAGAGATACGCTTCGTCGTTTTGCATTGTAGTGTGCAGCAAGTCCAGACGCTGCTTGAGCGTGTCAAGAATTGGATACCGGCTAATGATGCAAATTCCTACAGGAACGTATACTTCAAGGCCCTCAGTCTCCTGCAACACTTGCTCCAACGGCCCTAACTTGGTCATGTCATTAAGTGGCACGTATCGTGTGAGACAGGCACCGTAAAACGCCTTGTCAGTGTTTCCAATCGTCATATGGAAAAGTGAGGGCTCCGGCCGGGTCGTGGAGTGGACGACGTCAGTCCCTGATGGTCGAAAGAAAGCTTCAATATGGTCCGGAATTGCGTGATGGTGGTACAAATCACTGCTGTGCTCACTATGGTTGTTGGGGTCTGCAAGCGTATGTAGCACCTCCTTGATAATCTCGGGGTGGGACCGGTCGTTTACGTCAAGTCGAAAGCTCATCACAGAGCTGATAAGTGATTTGCTCTGTGAGTCGCCACGACGTTGGCATTGATAGAGGTCTCGCAACGTAAATGATGTACTTCGTACTCGCTGGGGTTGATGTGACGCAACATTCATGCACTGAAACAACTCTTGCAGCGTCGTCATGCTGCTGTCAGAAGCTGTGCTTGAGCCATCGCATGCCGCAGATGTAACAACATTTGTGGATCCGGACGGACTGAGCAAACGACTCTGATAAGATGCTACCAACGACTTGAACGATTCGCTATCCATAAAGCGCACGAAATGGTTGACCTTAAGATCCGCTTCAATGACGGCTAGAATACGCTCTACCGTTCGTTGTAGCACTACAGCGTCAGCCAGCGAAAAGCTACCAGTTGCTAGACAGTGCGCCACACGCAACTCATAGCCACGTAGTAGATCCTGCTCCATCTCACCGACAAAAGTGACGCGCGTACTCGCACTCGCAGTCAGGTACTTGGCTGCAATGCGACTGCCTCCTGTTAAAAGCTGCTCAATGAGCTCTTCAGCTTGTTTTGCGTTAGCATCTTTCTGTTGTTCCTTGTCCTGTTGATCTCCGTCTTCCTCTTCCTCTGAACCCGCCTGAGCTGTATAGATAAGGTCTTCCAAAAGTGGCAGCAGTTGATATCGGAAATCCATCCACAAACTCAATTGCTGATGCGTTCGCTCCTTAAACAGAAAGACCCAAAAGACACTACATAGTCTTCGATTACTAAGCACTCGTTCCAATGTCAAGAATGTTGTCGCTGTGCGTTGTCTTCGGACACGAGAGTCTTGCATTGATGTGCTAGTGATCAACGATACCGGTGACGTCAAAATCTCCTGCGACAAGGATCCAGGAGAATCTTCTTCTTCCACGTGTTGCTGCATCATCTCTGTTTCTTCAAAACTTGTATCGGACTCGTCCAAAGCGGCATAAGTAAGTCGAGAACTTGCAACTAAGGCTGCAAATTCCGACGTTGCTGCAAATTGTCGAAAACTAGGCTGAAGTGCTTTTTTAACAGCTACTTCAGCATCTTGAAAAAGATCAGTCTTAGCTGCTAAACCAGCGTATAACATGAGATCATTTCGTAATAATTTCCCAAAGCTTGCGACGGACTTGTTCAGAATACAAAGATTCTCGGACGCAATATCGAGAAACGAGCCTGGACTCATAAACTTGGATATAATCTTACTCGCATATTGACGACGATGAGCTTGTATATCGTCAATCTCATCCTCAAAAGAAGTAGCACCAGTCGTAGTAGTTGCAGCAGCAGTTGTAGTCGTAGTCGAGTGTTTGTCATGTGATACAAACACTCGTTTAAACTCTTCAACGCTTACAAGAAACAGCAGTCGTGCAAAACTTTTCTTGTCAGACGTAGAGAGATATTGAAGGTATAATGCATGTAAATGAGGATCAGCAATTACAGCATCAAGCGTTACGCTATAAGAAACATCATCTTCATTATCATCATCACTACGTCTACCAACAAGAGCAGGCATTGAAACCAGGTTGCACGCAAGTACGAGACTCTAGATAGAAGTAAAAGTATTTGTGTATATATGTGTGGGAGCTACTAGACTGAACGAGAGTCGGACTGACGATGACTTTGATGTACTGACCACGCGACTGGGAAAAAAAACAGGCGGAATTTGCCCTATATGTTGCGATATTGTGAGAAACAGATAGTCTTGCAGAATTTATACTTATCGAATGAATCTCGACGTGAAAAAAGACGTTTAAGGTGGTTTGCCTAAATACTTGAAGTTTGTATGGAATTGCTTCGAAACTGAACGGAAGGGTAGTCGTGTTCAAACCGATTCGAACTGAACTGATACCCTCGACCAGACTAAGTCTGGTCGAACAAATACTGTACCCTTCTGGTCTTACATTGTAGTGGAGAAGCTAGCTCGATGGCAGTTTCAATTGATAACGACATTTCCATTTTTTCAGAGTTCATGGCAGCCTTCAAAACGCTATGTATGACTAGTTGGTTCCCTGAACCTTTGCAACGTCGGACCATGCAATGTGGCTACGTTATGACTGTACACTTTCGTGTGTAATGCACGATATTCAACCCACAGTTTGAGTGACAGGTCTAAACATTTACTACTGGTATCGAGTTCGACCAACACGTATCTCAATCGTGTAATGCTTTTGAGACGTGTTTCGGGATCCTATTAGCAAATAGCATACATATGTCTTCACAATATCGTAAAGAACTTTAACGACGACGACATACCGTCGCATAATTGTCATTTCTAAAGTGCAGTGAAGTAGCCAAAGCGCTTAGTATAGTTGTACAGATATTGATGGAGCTATAAGGACTGACACAAGCAACGATCTTTGTTTTTTCACCTCAATTCGACTTGCTAAATTACTTCTCCAATTTGGTCCCTCACTCATGCTCCTGATCAATTCATATTGGATCTAAGGTTGATTGATTTGCATGCTTCTCTTGTGCAATCTAAAAAAGAGAACAAAGTGAATCCTACGAAATTTCGAGTTCTCCTGCTTCTTCGCATTCGAATCTTTCGTCTTTATTCACAACCCCATATGGTAAGTTGGAAATGAGTTGGAAATAGACTGTTTTCAGCAAAGTTGCTAATCAAACCTACTTCCTGTTCAGCATCAACCAGCAGAAATCTCGTCGTGTTGTTGTTGTTGTAATGCTCTGGTCAAGACCATAGAGACGCAATGCATGTACGTTGTGGAAAATTCTCTCTCCCTCGCCACAATTCCACCAGGTTGTACGTTTTGTCGAACGAACGTTAGGCACCTGAAGCACTGCTAAAAGCATAGTAATAGAGGTTACTCATCGGCAACAAGACATATATATATACATACTGTAATAAGGAACCATAAACTTGTCATTTATCTATAAGAAAGCAAATTGTCGTAACATGTATAAAGTAAACTAGATATCCATCTAGAGACATAAATAATCAATTACGACCAGCTTAGGGCTTAATCAGTACATTTCGTGTGAGCTTCTTTTTAGCTTTACTTGAAACCGCAATAACAAAAATCTCGAGAAAATGTAAAAGGAATTTTTTCGCATAAGCGAATAGTGAGACCATAACTTTTGTCATTGAAAAAGACCCATAACATTTGTCACGAAAAGACCCAAAACGTTTGACACAAAAAACCCAAGACATTTGTCACGAAAAAACCCAAGACGTTTGTTACGAAAAGACCCATAACATGTGTTCACGAAAAGACCCATAACATGTGTCATTGCAAAACTCCATTATGACAAATGACGTTTTCTTGCCATGTCTTGTATGTGACCAACCTCTGCCTCTAGACCCGACACAGCGATGTCTTACCGACTGTTCCCATGAGTTTTGTCTCTCTTGTTTGTGTCAATACTTGTCACATTATAAAAATCATTGTCCTAATTGTTACATTCAAGTAAAACGGGTGACTCAATTGCAAAATGAAGTGACCCCGAAACCAGCTTTTGTGCGCTATTGTAATGTTATTTACGTATTAAATGTATCGATATGGACATTCAATGACCCTGTAAAAGTCTTGGCATCTCTATTTAATCTGTACGTGGTCTCTTAGTCGCTTACTACTCGTTGATATTTGAAAAACCGACGTGTCGAACGTGATTTTTTTATTTGAATGTCCATTCAGAGAGCGTGCAAGACTCATTCATCAAGGAAAAGTGCTTAAGAAGGGTGATGTGTGGCCTGGATCCGTTGTCCAGCTATTTGGAACACCCAAAGGGGCAGTACAGACGATAACAAGGGGCAATTATATGGCGTGGCTACGTAGTGAATGGCTGCAGCAGGTCAAACACATTATCTCTTGTCCATTTAGTATCTTGTTGGACTTTTTCCAATCCCTTTTCGGCAAGGTGGAAGAACAAAGAGGTCAAAGGGGATACGTACAGGTGCCTGCAATTAGCATGACCTCTGCTTCCAGCTTTCACGAACCTGGACGAGTGCCAAGTCCACGTCATTTGTAGCTAAACCACGAGATATTACTTTTATCTACAGTCCGGCCTGGAAGGTGAGGTAAGAGAGACATGGTCGATGCAGTGTACGTTTATTCGTATCTTTGAATATCTCGTGTCGTGCAATGATTCTAATATTTATGAATCGTAATAGACAGAAGAAATGAAATACAATCACGTCAGAATGTTGTTGACTCATACTCGGACATGTTTTTTCTCGTATAGACGCGAAAGCCGTTACTCAAGACACTGAGTCTTTTGCATACTGCCGCTCAATCTATCCTTTTCCCTCGTACGACCGGCCAGTCACAGCTGTCACCCAGATCATCACACCAACTCAGTCTAATTGGGGAAGAAATGTGTCATAGCTCATGTTGGTTACGTGGTCAAAACCATGTGTCTTTCATAACCACAGTACCAGTAGCAACCAGTAGGTTAGCTGTTAGCATCTGATGCTTTTCCGTAACCTTCTTGTTCAGTGACAATCCCTGGCTATGGTACTCTGTTGTTAGCCCATTGCCCCCATAATCTGCAGTCTCATATTTTCACCTCCACATATTACCAAATGCTGATTCGGGTGAGACGCTACAGCAGTAACGACACCGTTCATGGGAATTCGGAACCGATGGATTCGTTCGACAGCCGGTAATTCAGAAATGTCAGAGCTTGCTGCTCCAAACTTACTTGCATCACTCTTTTGGTCTGTAGCAACCCGTAGTTGGTGCAAGTCAATCATTGTCAAACTCTTGGCATCATGGATTCCCGTACACAAGATAGACTTGTCAAACAAGAATGTACCCGTGCAACGATGGCAAGATAGCCACGAATGACGAAGTGAGCGCGATACGAAGTCTCGTTGGTACTCACTTTCTGAAACCATCGAGAGCACTGATGGCGATGCATCTGACTTTGATTTATCTCTTGGCATTGACCCTGTCCAGATCGGAGCATATGTATTAAAATATCGGTAAGCAAACATTACTGACCATCGTCCACGGTGCACGGGCAAATACATACCTCTAAGGAACGTATGCAACTTTACGACAGATCCGAGAAGGTAATCAATAACTACAACCCAATCATTGCGCAACTGGCATAACACATATGTTTCTGACTCTGGTACCAGGTGTAGTGACATAATTCCCGGGGATCCATGTCGACTTGTAATGAGTACACCCTCTATTAAAGCAGGCGATAGATATGCTGGTAAGAGCAGGACAAACCGTCAGTTCGTGACATTGACTATTCAACAGCTAGCACTTTGCATCAAACAGCTGCACTCACGCTTGATTGTTTCCATAATATTAAATACTGCTTTTCGTTGCGGTACAGGCTTTGAGCCAAACGCAGGAATAAATTTGTGCTGAATATCGTATGTCTGCATATGAGAAACAATACGTCAAGTAACCGAATGCACGTCGTTTATATAGTTTGCAAAAGCAGTGTGCTATACCGTACCATGAGCATTCCAGCTTCATTGCCGCAAATGAGAAATTGCTTGTCCGATGACAGCAGCAAAGCGTTTATCGATGTTTTCAGTGATCCTGTGAGAAAGCTCCACATAGGGCGTGAAGGGAACCGGCAATCCCACATGCGAACAGCTCCATCCATATCTCCAGCAATCACGTGAACTACTTTTGAGTGTACTTTAGACGTCGTTTGAGTCACACTTACATAGAGTAAGTCATTGTAGCCACTGGATGGGTGATTGGAGCTCTTCAATATTTTCTGTGGTTTGCTTGGAAATGTACTCAGATTATAAATATGAATTTCGTTGCGATTCGTAAACGAGCACGCAATCTCGTCCTGAATCACCACCAGTTTCAAATAACATTACATGGTTACTTGATCTCCATCCTCATGCAAAAGACGCCTCATTCATTTACCTCATTCAAAGGGTTCCATCGAATACACTTTACCTCAAAGGATGTAAAAATGGTATGAATCTACCACACATTTAGACCGTTAGTCAGTGCAAAACGTAACCATTAAAAGTCTCAACAAGAAAAAAATACTAACAATATAAAACACCCGCTACGTACTGGATACAATCTCTCTTCTCTCCTTTGGTCTTCTCCTTGCTCTGTATCTTTGGCTGTCTTATCTTTTATCTTTTCCTCATCCATACGTTGTCCAAGATTTAAAATATGATGAAATACTTCATCAAAATCATAGAGAAGAATCATTCCATTTGATGTCCCTGCAACTAGTAAAATGCCCCTGAGATCAAACTCTAACCAACTTGTATAGAACAATTGACGTCTCGTTGATTCATTCCCAGATTGTATCGAATTAGAAGAAATTGACTCGAGCTTTAGTGGTAATCGTTGAAATTGTGATAAAATCCAGCGTACCAATTGTTGTTTCCGACGACGTCGTAAGCTTGGAATGCCACCAATTAATTGCTGTGTAGTTGTAGCACATCCCACAAGTTCTCGATAGTGTAGCATTGATGTCATGAAATGATCGTCACGTTTACAAGAAATTCGCTTCACACGTACGACGTTGTTTTCAACGCGTTTCTTCTTGTCTTTAATGTTATCGTTTCGAACGTGATGATGATGATGATGGTCTTCATCATTATTATCATCTGTACTGCTTTCAATGGACTCGATACTCCTACGCTTTATCTGCTTCTGTCGAAAGAATGCAGTAATTGGTTGAGTGGCTACACGTTTCATTAGTTACTTAAGGAACACTTTCTTCTTAACAATAATCCTACAAGAGCTGATGCGTATCTAACAATTCACTGTTGGAAAAACGACGGATATACAATGTATACAATGTATACAATGTACCGGTACGTCTAGTCAGGATAATAATACACATCGTCATCATCATCAGCCACTTGAAAGACGAGTGATAGATAGATAGATGCATTATTATGAGAGAAACAGAGCTAGAAACATCACTGAAAGTCTCGTGCTACCCAACTTGTTTCGGTATCGATGTATACACAAGTGTGATTTTGTTTCAGCACATCATCAGCTGATTGAATGAAAGGTTTTGTGTTTTATATCTGGTTCCTGACACTTTTGTGTCTTCCACGTGCTGATACATTTCGTCAAAGTCTGTGGAATCACACGTTACGAATGCCACTTGATCGATTACGAAATGCTCTCTTCTCTAGGCACGTACAGACCAATTACCAACAACATTCATGCTCTGCTGCGACGTTAATGGATATGCGGACACATAGTTGTCAGTCATGGAGCTCCACCCATCAAGACTTTACAAGTCTTCGCTTTTTTGTCTATACTGGTGGAGATCCTGGATTTACGCTCACAACATCTCCACAGTCGAACGATAATGTTTACTCTATAGCATTTGATGAGGATGCCGAGCTTCGAGTGGATCGTGTCACGGCTTTAAAGGTCTGGGACGCTGGCATTCGACCAGGTGATATCTTGGAAACGGTCTCAGATAAGCGAGTACATACTATGGACACTGAGGCAGCCTTGGTGTTGGTCAAAATGGCCAAATGTCCGTCAATCATTCGGTTTCGGTCGTCAACAAGCGGTACACGCGTGCGCTTTGATGTTTTACTTGGGCGTCAAAAGCTTGGTGTGTTTTTTACAGGAGATGGAGGTCACGATATCCCAATTGTAACTCGAATTGGCAGTCAACCAAGATTGCAGGGTTATAATCGTGATTCGGTATCCGCTTCGGGGGCTTGTCTTGGTGACGTACTTGTAGCAGTAAATGGCAACGACGCGGTCGCGGTTGGACTGAGCATGACGACAAAATACCTGGAAACGTGCCCACGGCCAGCAAAACTAACTTTTGAGCGCTTTATGACCGATGACTTCACCAATAGATGCTTTACTATGCAAGCCCCAAGCAAAGAATCTGGACAGCACCAGCGACAATCATCTTATCAGCACGATATGATTGTTGCAAATGGTATGCAAGCTCGAGATCTAAGAAGTTCTGCAAGCTATCGCTGCAAGAGCTTCATAAAAGCAATGACACCAAAAAGTATTCATACGGCTTCGTCAATCTTACAAGAAAAAGCTGAAAATCACGCTGGACATCCTGAAATGCGCGACAACGTCGTCGTAGAATGGACGAGCGGACCTCTTGGTTTGACGTTGCTTGAAGATGCCATATCAGGAGCACCAATCGTGAATCGCTTGACTGGAAAAGGCTCATCGGCCAATATGGAGCGCCTTCAACACGGGTTCCAACTTTACTCGGTAAATGGCGTTAAAACGGAAGGCCGCTTGCTACAAGATCTCCACCGTGATCTGTTGACGCTACCAAAGCCTCTAAAGCTAGTATTTTGTCCTGCTCATTCCAACGGTATTTGTGAGAAAGACAGCGAGTCTCATCGTAAGCTTAGTTCTTTGTCTTCGTCTTCATCAATTGCTCCAGCGATCTCGATTCAAAGTGATGTTGAGCTTGATGAAGGCGCTCACAGAGCGTTGGTCACGGCACCGGTAGCACAGGGCCGTCACTCCCAACAAGTACCTGCGATTGACGAACAATACGAATACGAGGTGGTATGGACTTCGAACCGGCTTGGATTGCAACTCGAGATATCACACAAACCAACAAAGAAGGACAAGGCTGATAAACTGCCCACTCGTCGCCACTACCCAATCGTCCGCAAAATTCTCAAGGAGTCTACGCTTGGACTACCGAGTGACGCTGTAGGGCATTTGTTCGTGTCCATCAATAACTGGCATACATCTGGCTTGAGCGTAGAAGAACTTCGTACGCTTCTAGGAGCTGCGTCAAAACCTGCTCTACTACGCTTTCGCAGACAAGACGGATTGCCGGATTTTCAACGAACATTTTTGTCGAAATCCTCGTGCGGTACAGACGAGCATTACATGGACAGAAAAGCAACACTTGGGTCAGCCTATAGCATCCTCTGGAGCAAAGGAAAGCTAGGCATTGTCTTTGGGTGCTACGAAGATGCAGATTGTCACAATCTCCTGGTGGTCTATGTCAAAAGCATTGGGCCAGGACAAGCCCGGAACTCCAAGTTTGTTGCCGTCGGTGACATTCTCTGCAGCATCAACGGTCGAAATCTCCCACCAAAGCACAGCTTCAAGAAAACGATGCAGTCGCTAATTAATATTTCGCAGCCTGTCACCTTAGGATTTCGTCGACTCTTGGTCGAGCGCTGTTCCGACTGGAATTGAGGTTTCTTGAAGGGCTTTGGTGTATAGAAAAGATCACGAGGCGCAAATAGTCCGTTACATTTGATCGCGTTCACATCGTGATGCTTGATAGTACAATTGTATTATCCGATGTTTTCTGTCTGTCTGTATCGCTCTCTTGTCTTACCAGCCCTTCCCGTTCCTGTAAAAAAGGACCACGACTTCCTTCAATCTTACCAAATCGTTGCTCTGTCACGTCAACGTATGCACTACAGAGCTGTTACTCTTTATCTCCACCTGTAGCAGCCGCTGGGTCTCTAGGATCTCGCCTAGAGAAATAGCAGGGATCTTGTTCACAGGTACAAACATCCCCTCAATCGTTGCATTCTCACGACCCTCTTGATAGAATCCCAACAGGTTCATACTCACGTCAAATGCTGGAAAGCCAATTGCATTGCTGGCGTTTAGATGTAATTCATTCGTCAATATAGTTACGAAAGTCCATATCCATTCGATAATGACATGAAATGTTATAAGATATAGAGTCGTGAAGTAACTATGTCAACGATACGAGCTCTTTCTATTTCACATATAGCGGCTACATGAGAAGTAGTCGCTATTTCCTCATACGCAAACATATAATCATACATGTTTTGTTTATCGAAGACGTAGTAGCTACAATCAGGTTTCAACCCTATTGCAACCTAATACTATCACCCTATCGAGTCGCTCGCTTACTCACTGATTCGTATGCTGCAATACAATTTCAATGTACTACGATTACTGGATAATAGTCTTCTTCTTCTTATTTCAGTACTTTATCCTGTCTTCTTTGGGACAGTCTGATTTCCCTGAAGAACGCAGAAAGGTTCCTGATTCAGGAAATTTTGACGCGGCTGCCTCAAGGTTCCACTGTAGGAAACTACCATACTAAAATAAAGTCAAAAGAACTGTTCTTTTTGTCAGCAGCCGCAATCGAACAAACGCACGTATCTTAAAAGTGGCTCTGTTTAAACGTATCTGTTGAATCGACATTGAAAGTGTACACCTCGAACCTAAAGTCTCTATGAAACATCCTAGACTCTCTTTTCGCCTGAAATATGATTGATCATAGGCTTCACTAGCACCCTTCCTTAGCTGCTCCGCACAAGCGAAAACGCTGCGCCGAAGTCGCGACGAAAACAAACGAACGTCGCTAGAAATTGAGTGAATAAGATTTAGTTGAACGATCAAAAGCTCATTTGAATTCGATTGTCTCTCTATATAGAAGAACCAAGACACTAATAAATAGTCTGTACAAACACGAAATCACATTAAACACTGTCTCAAAATAAAAGAGAACCAATCTTTTCGTAACGCGATTGTTTGATGCTAATGACCGAGACATTTACATCGGCAGGTGTCAGTACCTCGTCTAATCATAGTAATCTCATGGATACCGATACTGATGCATTTCATGAACGATTACGGCTTAAAATTCAACCAAGTCCACCTAAATTTCCCTACCGAGATGATCCATTTGAACTTACAGTCTACCTCGTAGATCCAGCTGATCACCTCAAATCGGGTGTAATGGTACCACTCAATGTAGAATTGTACTCAGCAGAGAAAATGATGCCTGTGGAAAAGGACATTTTGCATATTGATCCAAGTACAAAACCTATTATGAATGGTGATGGAATCTGTAAGCTACGTATGAGTATTAGTGAGTGCTCCATGGCACTTGGGAATCGCAAGTTTGTGCTTCATATCTCGGCTTCTACGACCAAGGAAAATATTAATCTGAACGTCACACCAGCCGTCACGTCCGAGATGACGGTAATCCAGCACCGTCTACTCATCCAGGAGAAGCTGCCCGAGCTTTGGTACAAGGACGAGGGTGGCCGTGACAAGTGCATGACGCTGCCCATCTACCTCGTGAACGCCAAGAACGAACGCGTAGGTAACCGCCCCGTGCCACTACGCGTGACACTGCTCTACGAAAATGAGCATCCTGTGCTCAAGCAGGATATTTTAAAGATGTCTCCGGACTGCCAACGCACCATTGATTCGACGGGTAAAGCCGTGCTAAAGCTGCGAATTGAAGACGTGTCCAAGAACCATCAGGGTCAAGCCTTTCGCCTCAAGGTGGAAGCCGACACAGCACAGTCGCCGCTTAACTTTGACGTAGCATACGATCTCAGCTCGTCCATCTCTGTGCGCTCCAAGCGCAACAAACGCCGACCAGGCAAGAGTGCCCCGACACAGATCACACACCACGTCATCAATGGTGCGTCTACACCAATGTCAACGACGTCATCGCCTGCTTCAAATGCAGATAATGAAATGATGCTCACTAGTGCTTTTGGAGCTACCGCATTTACAGCAGATGATCGCCGCAAAAGGATGCGCACGGGAGACAGCGCGTCCCCGGGTACACCACGAGTAGGTGGGAGTCCACAGTCTAGTAATTCGCTGACTGGTGCCATGGAAAACATCTTGACCTGGACTGGTGGGGTTGTGAATGGACTCCACCAATTAGAATGGCAAACGGTAGGCTATGAAAGCAAGAGCGATGGCAGGGCCGACCCGGAACGACCTATATATCGCTGCCCAGCATGCTGGCGCTACAAAGATGTCATGACATACGAAACAGCCCAGCATGATACGAAATGCCTGATTGCGAATCTTTTGCTCACGTACGCCACGGATACAATGGGCCGTCTTGACTTTGTGCTCAAAGGTATTGAGCGGTTTCCAGCGATGATTGCTAGCGCTCAGGCTGCTGCTCAAAAAGCAGCAGTGAAGCCAATGGGACAGATGTCAAACCAAAACACTGGAGGGCCGTCACTTGTGAGCCCACAGAATGGAGGTATGCTGGATGTGAATTCGCTGACGGACGATGCATCGTCCAATCAGCAAATGATGAGTTCAGCTATGATGATGAATTCTACTATGGAAGTTAGTGCCTCTTCAAACCAGTTTTCTATGAGCAATAGCTCGTTGGGAATGGCCACGGCGACTTCAGGGGCTATGAGTGGTTTGGCGGGAATGGATGGTCCTCCTGGTTTATTTCGCAACAACTCGGGTGGGCTCACAGAATTTATGCGCTCGCTTGACGACCAAGACTCAAGTGACCCGATGTTTTATCAGAACCTCGCTGGTAATGGAAACAACAACAGCAGCGGCAGTGGCAACCAGATCGCCAATGCGATTGAGATGCAAGTCTTCTACGTGGTTGCACGAATGGTTACGCTAAACGCCAGCAATGCAATTGGCTTTCCAGCATTTGACGTGAGTATGAACCTGTTGGGATTCTATCAAGAGGGTCGTGAGAATGCAACGATTGAGGTGGTGTTTGTACCTGTGAACAAGATCCCTGCTATTTCTCAAGGCGAGATCCTAGAGACCCAGCGGCTGCTGCAGGCGGAGATGAAGAGTAACAGCTCTGCAGTGCACACGTTGGTGCGCTGTAGCAACGATTTGGTAAAATTGAAGGAAGACGTGATCCTTTTCCACTGGAACGCAAAGGATCGGATTGCGCCGAAGTGGTAGACATAATTACAGACTTGATATGGGCACAAGTATCCACCCTCATGGACCGAGCTATGTCTGCTGTTGAATGGTTTGCAGGTGTCATTGCTGAGGTAATGAGCACTTGGCCATAAAAAACGCAGCCTATGTATAAAGTTACCTCAGCGATGCAGCTCGATTGGAAAAGATTGACCCACAGGACGCTATAATAACGACAAGTACGCCAATCGACACAGTTCCAAGTGCCGTTGACTATTGGCTACATAACAATTGCTACTTGTGCTGTTTCATTGTGAAAGCATTCACGTCACGGTAATAACGATTCCAAGACGAAACGTGGATGAGTAAGTAAGGAGAGCGTGAGACCGAAACGCGTCTAAGTGAATAATGCTTTAAAGTATAAAAGACAAACGGAAGAAAATATAAACGCAATAAATAATTGTCATAGTCGTCATATTTTTTGGAAAGTATCTTGGTAGTGAGTGTGTCAAGGTCATCCATTTAACTTCAACATCCTCTTTGTCGTAGATGGCTACATTCCTTACATGTCATATGACAAAATATGCCATATACCAGGCTACATATGCCAGATGCAAGGTTTTAGGATGTCGCTGCTTATTTTTGACAATGTCAAATCGAGAGAAGAGCCAAAAAGCAGCCAAGGAATTACTGGCACTATGTGTCAAGGAGAGTGTCATGGTTCCAACGGTATATCTATATATTCCAATCGCTTAACTTGATATAATGATTGTATAATAACAATGATCATCTGCCATAAATATTTTTTGACTACAGGATCCTATAAATGCTGCCGTCGTGGCTGGTACGATGCTCAACGCCACACGGGAGGAGGTGAAGCAAAAGAGCGAAAGAAGCTGCAAATGATAATTGAAGTAGCTGATCTTTAACACATTTGTTGTGTGGTTATTATTGTATTTGTAGGGTGAGTTTCAATTGGATGCAGCGCTAAAGGTAGGGAGGGGGGGGATCGTCGCACTGATGGCTACAGCTTTTCTCAATGATACATTATACCCACATACTCTCTCACACACACAAACTCACTCACTCTTTCTTTCTTTCTTTCTGTTAAACAATGTAGGAAATGATCAAAAAGTTTGGTGTCAAGAAGTTGACGTCTCCTAAGAAGACGAAAATGCAAAACAAAGATGAGGCCAAGACCAAGAAGACGACTAGCAGGAAGCGTAAAAATGACCACGTCACAGACGAAGAGGGAGACGAGGAAGAGGACAAGACAATGATGAAGAAGCCTAGAAAAACAGCCGAGGCCACGTGCGACGCCAACCAAAAACTAGCTGACGCCTTCTTGGAGCTATCGAGCTTTGAGTTCAAGCGTGGCGAGAAATTTAAAGGTGGCACATGGTCGAAAGTAGCCAAAGCCATTCGCGACTGCGAATTTGTTCTTACATGTGGCAAAGACGCGTTGAAACTCAAGGGCGTAGGCAAGTCATCAGCTGCTAAGATTGATGAATTCCTTGAACTGGGGACACTTGAGAAACTTGAAGAGTACCGTGCAGGCAACCTGTAACTTATCAGAGTTTTGAGTGTAACCTGGCTACATATTGAGGTGGGGGTACATATCACCTAGTATCACTTGCCTTTACTAACCGATTCAATGTCTTCGATTCGCAATTCGTGAGCTCTTCATAACAAACAACCAAATTGTACTGATCGTTTCTCAACAGAAAAAGCGACTTATTACAACGTCCTTTTTTCTATTTCAACTTTCTAAATCATATAAGAACAAGAAACTTCGATTACGAAGAAAAAGAGTGAGTGAGAAAAAGAGAAAGACTGACTCACTGAGTTTCTACTAACTATCAGTCTTTCTATCTATTAACTGCCTAACATATACATATATAGCAAACAAACAAGCAGTAGTAATAAGGAAAAAAAGCCCTTTTTGATTGATAAGAACGCACTTGGCACAATGCAACGTCAAGAAATGACAATCACACGTGACTATCCATCACTTTATAATCAACTTAACAAAACAAAACGTCCTCAATCGAAAGAAATGTCGAAACATTGGTTTTCATCACCTTATGGAAGTATCAAATCATTCAACTCATCTGACTCGACTGACTATAACCCGTTTGTATCTCATCAGTCTCATTCTTCTGCAGTCAATTACAATTACAATATCAATAACAAAGCAAGAAAGTCTCGACAATCACTTGCTCCATGTATGAAATTTCGATCGGGTTATGGCTGCTCATATGGTACCAAATGTCGTTTTTCACATGATCTTCAAGCTTTTTCTCCTTTTTACTATGAGTAAGTAGCTCATATGTTTTTCCTTCCTCTTTCTCTTTATAACGGATTAAAATGTGTTAAATGATCTACTGTAATGTGGATTAAAAATTGCAGATCTCCTCGTTATGATGACATGATTTCGTCGACCACCTATGCTATGCCTCATCAAAACTATACACAACGACAAATGATGAATCCTCATTGGTAAGTCATGCTTATTGTTGTGTATATGTGTGCTTTTTTGCTTGTCATTACGGCCTGTACCCATCTGTCAGGGAGGGCTAGATCATGATTACCGTTAGTTTTTTATCGACACCTGCTCATAGTTCTACTGTTGTATATGATAATGTCTATAGGGTTTCTAAAAACGACTCACCTCAACACTCAGCGGTATTTCATGTCACACCCCAACGTGAACGAGCATCTTCGTTTGCAAACTATTCAAAGTCATATGGTAGCCGGTCTGATATTGTTTCTGTATCACCACGTGGAAAATTGCTATATAAGGAAGCCATTGTCAAGCAAAGCAAGGCAAAGCACCCATTGGAGCGGAAACACCATGACTCAGTAACACATGAAAGCCGACAAGAAAACAAATCTAATGACGCGAGCAGTCTTTTTAATAATGAGAAAGTGACGGACAGAACAGAGTCTCCCGACAAACCGTTTTCACGCCATCATCAACGACGCAAAAACCTTTGTCCGCGTAAGTGCGGGATGCTAAACTCTGCTGATGGCACTTTAACGGAGTTGCATCGCGATCCAAACTATTTACTCAGTGAAGTAAGTAATGCCAACGTCGCACGAACAAAGTATGAACAGCAGCAACAGCCTCAACGCAAAGAACAGCAAATATATTTGCATCCGCCAAGAGCAGCACAAGTAATGCATCCAATGAGTCCATCATACGCCCGATACCTGGCGGAGGAGCAATTTCACAGGTACTGTAGCTTTGTGGCTTGTGTTTATGTTTGCAACTCTAACGATGTTGTTATCAATACTAGCCATGTCAGCAGGCAAGTGGAAACTTTCATTGATTACATCGACACAAAGCTGGCATCGATGAAAATGCATCAACAACAGGCCATTGACTTGTTACAGGAATTGGCACGCTCCCTGTGGCCTGACGCTTTAGTTGATGTTTACGGGTCAAGCTATACGCATCTAGCGTTGCCGGCAAGTGATATCGATTGCGTACTAGTTTCGAAGTCGTTGGTAGGAGAGCGGCCTTTGGCAATTTTAAAGACTTTATTGGCTAAAGTCGAGCGGCAGCCATGGACGAAAAGACTCGAGCTACTCGGAAGTGCAAAAATTCCTGTTCTCAAGATGACAAATTCACTGGACCCGACACAATTAGATGTGCTACTGGACGTTACCTGCGGTCATTCTGTTGGGCACACTGGTTTAGATGCACGCAACCTTATTTATTCGCTTCAAGCAGAGATGCCAGCACTGCGTCCTCTTGTTTTAGTTTTGAAAAGCCATCTTGTCAGCCATGGTAGGTGTTCTACACTGATTGTGTCATTTGCAAGCACTGACTCGTGCTTTGCCACTGCTCAACTGTAGACTTGAATTGTGCCTTTACTGGAGGCATCTCATCCTACGTATTGGTGATTATGGTGATTCGCTTTTTGCAGGTATGTGTGTGGTTAAACTGTGTACAATAATGTCGTACCGGTATCCACTTGCCATGTCAACGATTTTCCTATAGGCATGCGGCAATACCCATTGCAAGTCATTTGCAGAGTCGAACATGTGCAGGGTTCGCAGCGGAAATCGAAGAAGGAGCTATTCAGATAATGCAACAGTATACGGTGTACCAGAAGAGCTTGCCTACATCTCAAGCCTTTATGACGCCGTGGTACATCCAAGATGGCGCTACACATTTTCCCGTAATGGACGTATTACGTGGCGTACTGGTGTTGGTAGCCTCTTGTTGCTTTTTCTGGAAACGTATATTACGTTTGATTATCGTCGGTTTGGTATCTCGATTGACAAAGAAGGGTTCGTTGACATAGCATCAATTGCTCTGAGTGTGTTGTATCAAAACGAAAACGTATGGTGTATTGGTACTGCGCTGTAGAGAATTTTTCCTGCTTCCACCTGATAAAGCGGTCCCTATGCAATGCTCCGTTGTCATTCCATACGTCGCAGATCCGATTAAGCCTGGACGAAGCATTTGCAACTGCTTTCGTATGCACGAGGTGAGCTAATGACTTCTTGTACGCTCCTTGTGAAGTCGGGTATTTAATGGACGCGTTCGTGGCAGGTGATCCAATCGTGGCATGGCTTATACCAAAATCTGTTAGCTGGAGTCCCAGTAACAGCGTGTATTGGTGGAGGCTTGACCCCATGAAGTTAATGTAACTCTCCTGATCTAAAAGAGTGCTAGCGGCATGCAAGCATGCAGAATTTGCCAGTCAATAAGCCGAAGGATGTGTCGGACAGGCAGCGCAGCATATCCCCCTGTCTCGGCGCTACTGTCCTTTGTGCACCAAAACGGTCTTCTGCTAGCCATCGCTGCGACTCTTGTTGTTCCTCTACAATACTTCCGTAAATTATCTCCCTGCCGTTGATGCCAATACGTTAGTAGTGATTCAGCCGAGTTGATGTCCGCATACAATAAACATATCACTTTATTTAAACACAGTTACGTATGCGGATTTTTTTTCGACTTTGAAAACATGGATTTCCCCCTTTCTTGATCTTGGAAGCTAGTTAAGTCTGAATTTAGAGACATGCACGACATATTTTCATTGTATATCTCGTAGTCGTTGAAAAATTCATATCATCACATGTGGTCTAAGTCAAACAGAGTGTATAACTTTTCATTTAGCAGTAAAGTGCTTATAATAGTTATAGGCATGGGCGCATTCGCAGCGGATCTAGGCGCTGGTGACGTTATGTCCTTGGTGACAGGGGTTCGAGGTGCTTGCTACCTTGAGTTTGTCTGCGCGCTATACTGGCAATGGCAAGATGGACGTATCTTCATGTTCTCGAGAACTCAAGCGCAACAAGGCGGATTTGTTTTGAGGCGTTCAGTGTTCAGGACTCAACATCTGTCGGATGGTGCATATTTTGCATTTGACCAAGTCTGGTAGAGCTGCTGGTGTGTTTTTCAAGCCGCTATTAAGCAAACTCAACGGTCGTTTGAAAGAGGTGGTTCACACACTTTAAGAAAGCAACGGGAGGAAAAATGTACCCACGCTGCTCACCTATTGGCAGCCACTTGGGAATCGTGAAACGTGAGCGTACGACAAGCAGCTGTAATCAAAGTAAGCAACACTTTGTCAACACAGTACATAGTGATGTTGGACACAGGGAATCATAAGGCTAAGATTAGAACAGTGCCATGATGTGCTCGAGCTTCTTGCCCATCATTTCCGATCTAAATCCACCAAGAGGTGCGCGACTCGTCCCTGTACTTCTGCTCTTACACCATTGTTGCGTGCTGCGCGACGTACATAGGTTTAACGTCGCGCAGCACGCAACGATGGTGTAAGACGTACTGCCCACCCCATACGTCACGCAAGCGTATTTTCTTAGAAGCCTACGTTTACGCTTGTTCCCTCTCGATCATCTGCGTAGCGCGGCAGTCCACTTCGACAACACGCTAAACAATATGTCAAAAGAAACGGAGTGCTTAAATTCAGCGGCACTGAGATTGCTATGCCATCTTTATCTGCAAAGTCGAGTAGCTTTATATTATGAGGTATCATATGAAGTGATAAATACAGTCCTTAGTTTGCTTGCTATGTCTTACTACGATCGCTATGTCTTGATTTTTTTTGCTTTGTTAATCTTCCTATATTTAAACCTTGAATCGATATTTTCGCTGGATTCTTTACTTGCAAAAAATCAGTTTATAGATAAGTCATCAATAGTATGCTCATCTCACGCACGTGGTGGTGCAATCTTGTCGTACGTGATAATCAAGTGGGATCAAATTTCATATGATATGCAAGCAACTATCCTTTGATGTGACCTCCACATCATCATTTTAATTCGTCTTGCAGCCATTATGTAGTGCAACTTCAACGCTCTGTAATTGGCGGAAATAAGACTGCATAGCGCGGCCAAGCTGTTGAAAATGCCACGAAGAATAGATGGTCAACAATATTGTACGCTTGTCTCTTATATACGATCTGCAGAATCGAGTTATCAAGTTATACTGAAATGTATATATCTTAAAGGCTACTGGCTTCCGTTAACTGACGCAAGATTCGCATGCCTTCGTCGAATGACGTAAGAAATTTTGATGGACGTCGCAGGTTTGCACTTCAGTACGTGAGTTCGAACAGTGCACTACCCACAAAACATTATTCCTCATTCGGCAAATTGCATCGTAGCGACCATTCTCCAACTCCCTGTCCCAGCCGTCTTCTTCGAAACTCCAACAACGATGCGCTCCTCTACCATGCTCGCCATCTTCGCTGCATCCAGTCTTCATACCATGATCTTGGCGGTTCCGGACATGGGTAAGAAATTCGACAACGCAATGGAAGCTCTTTAGTGGAGATTAGCCGATGTTGAACGGCACTTGCGCGTCTCCGCAGAAACATTAGCCTGCAAAAAATGTAAAGATCGATACAAAAAGACTTGCGACTGCTCGAATGGTTGCGCGATGGAGTGCACTAATCCAGAGAGTGTTATGTGCCGTGATTTCTGCAAAAAAATAGATTCGAGAAGAACCGTACGTTGACCTTCTGTAAAAGTTGGGAGGGGGTGCTGCACTATACCTTTTTTCCTTTGAATTTCACCAGAGCCGTCTGCATGGTTAAGGCAGTTGGTGGCACTACGAGTATATAAACATTCATTTCATTTGGACTGATCAAGTTGCCATTCTGCTTTTGTTTAGTCATCGACAACAGTCCACTTGCCTTTTAAGTTTCAGCTAATAAAATGGTGTTTTGAATCTCTGCACCTCGTTTCCTTGTTCCCTAACCGTCCTTCATACATTGTCATCTCGTAGCTTAATGTATTGTTAGCTGTAGAAGTACTCGTTTCTTTTTTTTTCACAAATTGTGTAAGGTCCTGTGTATGAATAGGGAAAGCGGTATTGACTCAGTCCAATTGCTCTATTTGAGAGTTAGTATATGTTTTCAGCCCCTAATAAAGTCAACTACAAGCCGTGTGAAGACAGCGACTCACTGTTTGCATGGAGGAGAAAAACTAGAGCTTTCTAAAGTACTGAACCACCCCTTTAGTTAAATTCCTCTCCAACCGCACTAGTTGGCTGTAGATGATGTGCAGCCACTCATTCCTGAGAATGAGTCTGTCGAGGAAGAATCAACGTGTCATACATCGATCAAGGACGAAGCTTTTATTGACAAAGTAGATACAAACCTCGAGTGAAGCACGTGTTCACTGAGAAATTGCAGCTGGATTACATGAAGGTGACGCTGCTGTCATGAGTGATGACTTTGAGCTGCAAGGCGCAGCGTTTCAAGCCTTACTTAAGATTTTATCAGTTGATCACAATGCAATGACCGACCCGGTGTGCCCGTTTTGACTCATTTTGGTGCTGCTCATGGTGAGTCTCAGTCTATTGCAATTGCTACGAATTTACTGTCTCTTGTAGTTGACCAATTTTGTAGGAATGCTATTTTTGAGCCCGCTGTATAGCACATGTACCAATTGAATGGTATCTGTCGTGCAGAAACGTTGATAGAAAATGACTGGACGAAACAAGGCAATTTTTGTATCGTAGCCGCGCGATTGAAGAGCAATAAGTTTGAAGCCATAAGCAATCGATAAGAATGAATTCGATTGTAACGATACCACCAGTATGACAACAACAATCATTGCAGTAGCTTTTTTAGCTGCTGCAACGGAAATACATCCTTCAGCACACGCGGCTGCAATTATGCCACGCGCTCAAGCGACTTGGCCGACAACCTCGGTATTTGCAAGATGAGGAGTTTGTATCACCACCAGAACTAGATATTTCGCTTTCATACGGGCGTAAAATTTGTCTGCATAAATACGCAGACAATCGTGCACGCTCGTGTCTTGGACAAAGAACTTGCAGACTCAAGTGCAATATGGAAAGGAGACGAATGCAAGAATGACATTGGTGTATACAAGCCTAGCTTGGATTGGTCGGAGTCAACATCTGCTAAGAAGGCTTTTGTTTTTGCTTATGCGCATTTCCAATTGTTTTCAAGACAATTGAGGATATCAAGACATCGGACAAGGCAAAGCTTTTCATGCGAAAGGTACCAGGTTCCTGGATGCAAAAGTACTGGAAGATCTGAATGACACAGGTATTTATTCAAGTGCAAACTTACGGGGGACGCCCCGTGAGATGTAACAGCCAGGCAGCTATCAAGTTGGTCTCACTGGCTAGTAAATTTTCAGACTTTTACGTGTTGGAGGTAGGAGGCACCTAGCTTTAGACGTAATTCGTTTGCATCGGCCGGTGACACATGCAAAGTAGCGTCTACTTGTAGCATTTCTAGACATTGTTGCATGTTACATCTTTCAGGTGGTATGCCGCATATCCATGGTAACAACCTTGAACGCTCTCAGTTTGATGCACTATCTTCAAGTTTGAACGCACCTCATCGCTGGACTACAAGGATGATTTCGTCACATTCTATTGCGTCCCAGCGCCCTCCACCCATGGTAAGCCTTCCGCACCAATCCTGCAGTGGAGATGGTTACACAACTTGCTCGCCGTTATACGTGACATCCTTGAGGACCCGCCAGAGCTCCAAGATCTGTCTGCCGTAAAACGTCCGCTTGGGTGAAAGACAAGTACGTTGGTACATATATTATCTGTGAGATACTATCGGTTTCACCCTTAATGAGCACATTTTCAACGTTGTCATGACGCAGAGATCGCCGTTTCTGTGTTTGCGTAAGATGCAACACTTGTTATTGTAGCATTTAAACTGCTAGGTCGCTGTCTAAAACTCTAAAGGACGCACGCTCATGAACTCGGAAACCAGGTCGTCTGTGATCGCAGCACGACGCTTCTGGAAGTCCAGCGTGTACTCGGCCATGACGTCGATTAGCATCTGCTTCACCTCACCTGACATCATGCGACCTGCGCTATACTCGCGGCCAATGCGCTCAAGCTCGACGTCATCCTCAAGCATGAATGACAAATATTGGTACGGAATATCGGCCTCCAAGTTGGCGCCGTATTTTTCGTGATCGGCCTTTGTCTCACCTCCACCGCTGTAACAAAGAGTTAGCATGCACCATTTCAAGTAAGATTTTGTCTTCAGCAATAGCACAAGAACAAAGCCATTTGAGAATTTACCTGAAGGCGTACTTCTTGATCTTGTTAGCAATGTCGTCCGGAGAGTCCGAGATATAAATGGTAGTGCTCGCCTTGCTAGCACTCATCTTGGTAGTGCTACCTTGCAGAGCAGGAAAAAACTTCGAGTGCATTGACGCAGGTTTTAGGTAGCCAATGCGCGGGGCCACATCACGCGTCATGCGGAAGTACGGGTCTTGATCAATGGCGTGGGGAATGAGGCAACGCAACCCTTTACGTCCACCGAGCACCACAGGGAATGTTTCTGAAAAAGACGGCACAGCCTGAATAGCAGGGAATGCTGACTTGCCGATGTTGTCGGATCCCGTAAAGCCAAAGATGCCACGCACTTGGTTGTACGTGACACACTTTTGCACCTTGAGAATCTGCGGGTACATCTCTTTGATGTAGTCAGTGTTGGCAAAAATGAAGGTTTTCCTGACGTCAAACCCGCACGCAATAATATCCTTTGCGTTCTCCCAAGCCATGACCTCGCTCTCCTCAAGTGTCTGATCTTTAAACAAAAACTTCTCATCGTTAGTGAGTTGAATCACAAGGGGTACATCAAACACATTTTGTAGCCACGCCGTGAACGTGAATGGAATGAGATGGCCCATATGCAAACTGCCCGACGATGGACCACGACCAGTATACAAAAAGAACTTTTCACCCTTCTCATAGGCATCAAGAATCACATCCAAATCACGATGCGAAAAAAAGTATCCACGACGTAGATAGCGATGAGCCCTGTGACCCGTTAATCTTTCCATCCTCTCAATCATTTCGCGTGGAATCTTGGTGCTTCCAAACTGCTCAACCAACTTATCATAATCCACACCGTCTTCCGCTTCTACGTCCCACGGGGTTACTACCTGAGCACTACTAACTGCACCAGAGCTCAATACGTGATATTGAAACTCATTCTGTCGTAGTAGCAAGTCGATGTCCGATGGCACAGCAGCACATTCAACTGGTTTGGCACTTTCGGATGGCTTGGCTTTCTTCTGCTTCTGTTTAGTGGTCTTGACTGAGCCTCCAGCCACTTTTTTTTGCTGCCTGCTCCACCATCTTTTTTTCTTGTTTCATCTGGCTCTTGGACCTCGCCGCGGTCTCATTATTCATTGTAACACCAGCGTTCGACTCGACTTTTGTTTTAGACTGGAAAGACGGCATATAGTCAGCACCTGTCAACGTCTTGTACTGCTTCTTGAGCACCAACAGATCTTGTACTTGGACCGTAATTTCTGTAGCATTTTCGACATCTTTTGCTGCTTTGAGCTTGCGTATGGAGTCACTCGTGGCCACGATCTTTTCTATTAATTCCTGTGCTTCCATATTGGTCCCTCCTACTTTTTTTAAGTAACAGCGAACCATACAATGAAATGATGATATTTGATTGGATAAAATGATATGTCACGTATAAAACCTGACACACGTCGCAGATCACATGTAAAACTGAGGTGACGCAAGACTGTAGCCATCATGACACTAGAAGCCATTCGTGTTACTGCTTTATACTACAGCTTTACCAAGTAGCGCAGTGGTCGAGAATATATGGAGTAAAGTATGTAATAAGCACACTAGCACCAGCACGCAAAAGACACAAATGAGCTTCACGCACGACGCTTTCGAGCGAATTGGTCGAGTCGCCGTAGTCTTTCACCATTTTGTACTCGCCAGACACGAGGTAGCAGACCACGGGCACCATCTTCTTAGCAGCAAAGCTAGCCACAATGTCCGAGTAAAAAAGAGAAGGCTTGACAATCACACTATCTGCACCTTGATTGACGTCGCGATCAAACGCCAACGCAGCGTGACTCGTGCTGCCTACTGGGTGCTGGTAGCGCTTGCGATCGCCTTGGAACGTCGACTCGACGGCATTGCGAAACGGCGCGTACATGGCTGAGGCTTTCTTGGACGTATAAGCCATAATAGATACGTGCTCAAAGCCATTCCTGTTGTAAATTTGTCGAATCACGCCAATGCGGTTGTCCATCATGTCGGATGGACACACCATGTGCGCGCCAGCCTTGGCATATGCCAATGCAATGGTTGTGAGACGCTCCAGGGTTTTTGCATTGTCCAGCACCTTCTCACCGTCCACGTCACGTAGGACACCGCAATGTCCATGGTCCGTGTACTCGCACATGCACACGTCACAAGCTACGAGCAGCTCCGGCAACGCCTTGCGGAGCGCCATAGTGCACTTGATAACGGGTGTGGCCTCATCGTCAGCCATCGATCCTCTTTCATCCTTTGTCTCTACGACACCAAAGAGCATAACGCTTGTCAAGCCCTTGACTGTGAGTGCGCGAAGATGGGCCACGAGCGTCGAGAAGCTGCCGTCAGAACCCTGTCCCCACTGCATCTCCGGCTCTAGACCACAAATTGGTTTATCTTCGATGCGCAATGTCACAAACAATGGATACATGAGTTGTGATGGATGGATATGTGGCTCACTCCAGGCACGTTGCGTCGGGTGATGTAGACTTGAATGGAGCGAGTCCATGATGATCTATTAATACTTGCTTGACACTGGTCCAGTTTACTATGGAACATGATGAATACTTAATAATCAACTGTGTTAACAGTCGGTATATACCGGTACGTGTTACTTTCAACAACGATTTTTATCATCACAAAAGGTTGGTAAAGGCGACACTTTACTACGGACATGGTATTCGATGAGGAGATCATACAACGATATCGAGAACTACGACACATTCTGTCACCGTTATTGTGGTTTTCAATGGGCTACTGTCTTGTCCTATTGTTCAGATCCAAGGTATGTTAAGGGTTATCGTGGTTTCTATGTCAATGGTCACCGGTGGTCATCGTTTTCTTACCACAATGAGCGTATTTTCTATTGTACAATGTGATAGCATTTTCCATGGCTAAAGGGGCTATGGACGATTGAAACGCCTGTATATTCACAACGTACAAGACGACGCTATCGACGTCCTGCACTAGTCAAGTCAGAACGTGACACTTTTTTGCAAAACCACAGGATCAAAGTGATCAATTCAACGGAATTACTCAATGGAGAGACAATTGTCACTCCTTGTTTAGAGCTAACACTGCCCGAAGATTACAAAGCATATCAGTTTGGAGATTCTAAGACTATGATTCCATATGCTGTCGAGCAGGTTTGTATATTCAATACGTTGAAAGGAATCAAATGACGGTAGTATCAATTAATCGTGTTCTGACATGAACATTTGCAGACTGCTGATGTATATTACCGCAAATTTAAAGAGCCTCTACCAGACCCTGCATGTCGATTGCTGGATTCGATTCAGGTGCTGGAAGAACGACATTTGGATGAGTTTGGTGCTGTCTTTAAACGTCGACTCTTGAAATTCCGGTACATAACGCGATGTTTTCCTATGTGTAAACTTTGCATGTGCCTCATGTTTTCATCTGACGCAGGAATGAGGCTCCATCTATGATAAAGCGGTTTGCAAGCTCTGACTACATTGAGTATATTGAAGACTCACTGCTGGACAAGCAAAATCGCGTAAGTGTGGTCTTGTGGAACGCTGCAACTGCGTCGTGGATCTTAACAAGTTTTGTTTTATTCTTCCAGCGATTCTACGTTTATGTCAAGAACAAGTCTTACCAGTCGCTGGGTATTTTAGAAGACTTCGCCGTGTTCGTCGCTCACACCGGCAAACCTCAGTGGTGCGCACGCTCGTCGTGTTTCTTTGGGTGTAATTTGATCCAATACGATGTCCTCTTTGTATATACAGGACGGATCTCCACCAATTTTGCCGCGTGCACATTACAAGCTCCTCTCTGCTCTTTTTCCGATCGAAGGTACACTCTCTCATGCAATACGTTTCATTGACACTGATCACTATAATAATCGTTTTGTATTCTTCAATGTGTAGATCGAGTCATTCATTTCGAGCTACTATTGCAAGAATGCTCCCGACGCCAGAAGTTACCACCTCCGACGTATTGAAGAGGAGTTTGGCGACCCTACCGAGCAGTAGGGACAGCATGTATAGGTACTAACAATGGCGTGAAAATCTCACGGGGGGTAAGCATGGATGAGTAACATGCGTTCATGCCTAATTTATTTGACGGCTTCCAGAATTGTTCAAGACGTGCATCATGCCTTTGGATTCTCAAAGACCGCACAAGAAACTCAAGTGTCTTCATATTTTTTCTACCCTGACCAGTCAGGCAGTCCAATTGCTTGTGCAGTTGATTGTGCGCGGGTGCCGCGTGTACACCGACAGAACAGCATAATGTTGCCCCCCCTTTCAGCGGATTCTGATGAACATTACAGCCACGAAACATAGGTGGTATCCATAGCATCTCAATGCCTGTCTTCCCCTGCCTGGCAAAAATGGCGTCGTATCCAAGGAGCTGCGCTCGAATTGTAGAGGATGGTGCCTTGCTGTGTCTTGTGAAGTATGTTGAGTACCACGACAATCAAATTGGACTGATTGAAGCCAAGGCATTACCAAGGAATGGAGTCTCGAATTGCTCGTTCACAGCGATTGGTTTGCTACGTGCGATTCGCATGGCTGTTCGTGGACATTGCAAGTGTGATGGATCTTGAATTCTCCGATGTCCAATGCTATGAGAATCAGGACCATTTTGTGCGGACGAAGCCATTCGACCTGTTGGCTTCGTGCGTTACAGGTAGTCCGTGTGCCAATTGTAACGTCACACTAAGTTGCAGCACCACCGCTCGTACAATTTTTGGTTGGCAGTCAACGCATGGTACGGTAGAACCTTTGCACAAATGTAAGCAAGCAGGCAAACTGACGTGCTAGCTCATTTTGTGATCGTTGCATGCTTAGAGTATCTTGAACCTGCATCACTCAATGATAGCACTGTCATTTGACACAACTATCTCCTAATGGTAGCCATCTTATTTAGTCTCGCCGACTGAGTGCTAGACAGGCAAAGGTGTATCTGACTAGCAGCCAGTTTGCTATTGTCAGGCTTAGCAAGTTGTCTATACTAACTAGAATAACGATAAACTGCTGGTAGCAGTGAAGTGCCTGCACCCTTTCATGTGTATTCTATTCCAAGACATGTCAAGAGATAGAGCAGCGTGGAGACAAAGATCATGATCTTTGCCCAGACAATACGAGGAGCATGGAACACGGACGACGATGCTTAGATGAGATTGGGCGAGATTGTGAGAAAGTGGCTGACCATGAGAAACAACGTATCAAGAACACGAGCACAGGCTGGACGATATCGTGGTGTAGACCCAACTGCGACTGACGATGCAGTCAGGTGGAAGTTATTGTTGGGTTTGCATTCGTGATTTCCACACGTCGCCATGGGCGATAATGACCCTCTTCAATAATATCGAGGAAATCTCTTCAATTACGCCAATCAAGAGTCCACATGGCTGCGCGCATCCATCTTTATCCGACATGCATTCCTCGATAGGGGAAGCGAAAACAAACGACATCTACCAAGCAAAGCCAATCATAACTTACTTTTACTGCGGCGCAATGATGTAGGCGGTAGACAAGCTGCAGTCAAACGCTCTACGATTCTCAATGTCTCCACATCGTTATTCGGACGGCATATAACAAAAGCACATATACCGCCAAGACCCATCCCATTGCTTACATGATAACACAGGCGTTATCTCCTCCTCCACTGCTCATCTTCTTTGTGTCCTGAGTTCCCCCGGCAGTACTCGCGCGGAAGGAGAAGTTACGTCGGAGATAGCCGCGTAAAGCGCGATGCTCTCGTTTTAGAAGCTGAAACGCATCTTTCAGAGAAGAATGGTTTTCCTCAGTAGCAGTTATTTCCATCACGTGTTCAGTAGCTAATTGTACACGGAATGCTGCCTTGGAAACACGCATAGCTGCGACATATGCTGAAGATCCTTTGAGTGAGTGACTTTCGCGGCGAAGCACAACAAAGTCTCTTGTTGAATAAGCATTCTCAATACGTTTCATGAATTCTTCGCTCAACCCCGCGTACTTCTCAAGCAAACTCATGAATAGGCTTTCGCTCGTACCACATTGTTCGACACCAAGCGCGTAATCGATTGGATCGCCACTTGGTATCACAACATCTTCAGGGGCCATTGTTGTAGAGTATGCCCGAGCAGCTTTATTTGTCACTATTGCCGAATTTGTTGAATATTCATCAGCATCTTGCTGATGGTTGCTGTCATCTGATGATGATGACTGCGGCGCAGCTTCACGCGCATTCATCGAGCAGATTCCGGCTGCCTTGGCTGCAGCAAACAAGTTCGTACCAATAATGTTCGAGGCGTTCACAAGAGTTTCGGGATGCATTTTAACTGGCCCAACCGTTTGTGTCGTCGAGTCGGACAGCACGACCGTCGCAGATAGAGCATCTACCCGTCCAGTTGTGTGTCCGAGAGTTTCCGAACTTGCTGACTGGTTACTCCTGCTCTCGCTGATAGTAGTGAGCGACATCAGCAATGCCTCCGAGCCTGCTGCTGTTTGGATTCCGCCAGAATGACCAATCATCATTGGGTCCTCCAGTTCTAGGTCCGAAATGGCCCGGTCCAAATCAAGCTTCTCCTTGTGCTTTGACGCCGCTACCAAGTTGACGGCGTTCTGGGTCGATGATGAAATATCGACACCACTCCACGTAGTATCCAGAGACTCTGCACGTGATGGTCTAGAACAATGTTGACTTGAAAAGCGTACACACATCCACTTACGAATAGCCTTGCGCAGCTCAGTTTTCGAGATAGGTTTGACAATAAATTCATCCATTCCTGCATCAAGACACTTCTTTCGATCACCACTCATTGCATATGCTGTGACGCCAATAATAGGAATACGAGGGATATCATGTTGTTTTTCAAACATGCGAATATTGCGAGTGGAATCATACCCGTTCATGATTGGCATCTCGCAGTCCATTAGCACGATATCATACGAATCGTGATGCTCCTGATACATCTGGTACGCATCTAGACCATTTGTCTCCCACTGCAGCAGGTGATTGTCTTCCATAAAAAAGCTCTTGACGACTTCCCAGTTAAACTCATTGTCTTCTACCACCAAAATACGAGCATGCTTCGGCACTAGCTCCGGCATAGACGAGTTATGTCGTGCCGTACTGGGTGTCATGGAGGGTGCAATGCTTGGATCAGCAGCCAGAATAGCTGGAAACCTTCGGACAAGATCTTCTTCTTCATCATCAATCCGACCTAAGACGACAGTGAAGAAAAACTCCGAACCCTCTCCCAGTTCACTGTCGACATCAATATCACCGTCCATAAGCTCCACAAGCTGTTTGCAGATTGCAAGTCCTAATCCAGATCCCGTAGGATTGTTCTTACGTGTACGCTCAAGCTTTGTGAATAATGAGAATAACCGCGACTTTTCTTCATTGTCCATGCCGACACCAGTATCAACGACTTGGAACAATAACTTTACACAATGCTTTGGAAGGTCTGGTGATGGTACCACGTTGCAGCGAACTGTGATTGACCCTTTGTTTGTGAACTTAATAGCGTTCGATAGCAAGTTTAGTAGGACTTGCCGAAGCCGACTCACATCACCAACTACTCGCTTTGGAACCTTCGAAGAGCACTCTAATGTAAGCTTGATGTGCTTCTCACGAGCCTTAAACTTGAAAATCTCAACGGAGTACTCCAACAGATCTTGCATTTGAAATGGATCTGCTGAGATCTCCATGTGTCCTGCTTCAATCTTTGACAAGTCGAGGATATCATTGATTAAATTCAGCAGTAGTGACCCAGAAATGTACGCAATATGCACGTAGCGCTCAGGGGTCTTTTCCAACTTTTGGTCGCGCAATAGTTCCAACATACCTAACACGCCGTTCAGAGGTGTTCTTAGCTCGTGACTAAAAGAAGCAAGAAAGTTCACTTTGGCCGCTTCCATGTGCTTCTTCGCGGTGTAGTCTTGACCAACTCCAATTACACCACGAATGTTACCGTGCATATCCTTCTTACTGGAAGCATTGACGAGCAGCAGCAACGATCGTCCAGCAACAGTCGTCATGGGTAGTTCCATTTCGCCAACATCGATGCCAATTAATGCCTGATTCAGTAGTTTTCGTACTTCGGGTCGGTTTTCAACATTTATAAATGCATCCACCAACGACAGCCCCAGAACCGTCGACTTGTGGAATCCCGTAATTTCCTCAATCTTTTGGTTCCATTCGTTGATGCACCCAAAAGTGTCCACACCAAAAATTGGGGCATTTGCTGTATCAATCAGTCGGAAGTACTCGTGTTCCTGTGCAATGCGGTCAGTAATATCCTGACCAATGCCTACCACACCAACGATATTGCCATGCATGTCATTTCGTGGCGTCGCATTTAAAAGGATCTCAATTCGCGTACCAGGCCGTGTGATCAATGGAAACTCGAAATTCCCAGTTTGAATGCCATTCAAAGCCTTCGTGAACACATCCGCCACGATAGGTCGATACTCTGGCGAAATGAACGTCTCCACCAAATTCTCGCCGATTACTTCTGCAGTGGAGTATTTTGTAATCTGAGCAGCTTTCTTGTTCCAAATGTTTACGCAGAGGTTTGCATCCACGCCAAAGATTGGTGCATTTGCTGTGTCGATCAGGCGTGTATACTCTTGCTCCTGCACTATACGATCAGTCAAGTCCTGACCAATGCCGACCACGCCTACAATTTCACCATGCTGGTCAAACCTTGCAGTTGCATTCATTCGAATATTTACAGTTCGACCATTCTTTTTCTTCAGTTCAACGTCGAAATTTGACGTTTCATCGCCTTCCAGGGCCTTCCATAAGATAGTTTCCGTAGCATCGCGATACTCTTCCGGAATAGCCCAGCTCATCAAGTCCTTACCAACCGCTTCCTCCTTCGAGAACCGTGTCATTTCAGCTGTCTTGTGATTCCAGATGTTGATTAGACCCTGCGAGTCGACACCAAAAATTGGAGCATTTGCCTTCTCAATCAGTCGCGCATATTCTTGCTCCTGAGCAATACGATCCGTAATGTCCTGGCCAATACCTACCATACCAATAACCGTTCCATGCTCATTGAACCGAGGTGTGGCATTGAGCAGAATTTCAACTCGGCGGTTTGCTTTTGTGACCAGTGGAAACTCGAAGTTCGCTGTTTCAAATCCATCAAGAGCCTTCGATAAAACTGCACCAACAGCGTCACGGTAATCTTCCGTAATAAACTTTTCCACCAAATTCTCCCCCAGCACTTCGTCAGTAGAATACTGCATAATCTCAGCTGCTTTCTTGTTCCAAATATTTACACGACCTTCGCTATCTACGCCAAAAATAGGGGCGTTGGCTGTATCAATCAACCGACTGTACTCGTGTTCTTGAGCAATTCTCTCCGTAATGTCCTGCCCTATACTTACTACACCAACAATCTCACCCAGTTCGTTGTACCGCGGAGTGGCATTCAACAATATTTCAACGCGACGCCCAGATTTAGTGATAAGCGGAAAGTTAAAATTGGCAGTCTGGACACCATTTAATGCTTGTGACAGCACCAAGCCCACGGCAGGACGGTAGCCCTCCGATATAAATTCTTGCACCAAGTCCTTTCCAATAACCTCGTCAGCTGTAAACTGCGTGATCTCTGCAGATTTGTCATTCCAAATGTTTACGAGGCCTGCCATGTCGACACCAAAAATGGGTGCGTTTGCTGTGTCGATCAGACGACTATATTCCTGCTCTTGCACAATACGCTCAGTAATATCCTGGCCAATACCAACAACGCCTACAATGTCACCGTGCTGGTTGTAACGCGGTGTCGCGTTCAGCAAAATTTCTACGCGTCGGCCAGTTTTAGTAATTAACGGAAACTCAAAGTTTGCTGTGCCTTCCCCCTCCATGGCCTTCGACATCACCTCTGCCACTCCAGCACGGTAGTCAAGTGGAATAAAGCTCTCAACTAGCCGAGTCCCTCGTGCCTCCAGCACTGTATACTCCGTGATAGCCACAGCCTTTCGGTTCCATATATCCACGCGACCTCCCATTTCAATGCCAAATATTGGCGCATTGGCCGTATCAATCAGTCGGATGTACTCTTCCTCCTGTGCGCGTTGATCAGTAAAGTCTTGTCCGATTCCTACCATGCCAGTGATATTGCCGCTATGGTCAAAGCGCGGTGTAGCGTTCAACAAAATGTCTAGCTGTCTCCCGTTTTTTGTCATCAAAGGAAACTCAAAGTTTGCAGTCTCAATGCCATCCATTGCCTTAGAAAGTACGTCTGCTACAGTGTCACGCGCATGTTCTGCAATAAACTCAAGTAGGTTCTTGCCAATTGCCTGCACATACGAATAGTCAGTGATGGTCGCCGCTTTCTTATTCCAAATTGTCACGCAGAGCTGCTTGTCCACACCTACGATGGGTGCATTGGCTGTGTCAATGAGGCGAGTATACTCTTGCTCTTGCACGATTCGTTCCGTGATGTCTTGGCCTATGCCGACTACGCCAACAATAGCTCCGGCATCGTTATAGCGTGGTGTCGCACTCAGCAATATCTCCACCTTTCGACCGTGTTTAGTAATCAGAGGAAACTCACAGTTTGCGGTCTCCACACCGCGTAACGCCTTTTGAAAAACTGCTGCCACATCCTCTCGATAGTCTTCGTGGATCAAAAAAGACACCAGATTAACACCCATGACCTCGCCTGGCCAGTACTCACTAATCTGTGCAGCTTTTTTGTTGAAAATTACAATACAGCCCTCCGAGTCCACGCCAAAGATAGGTGCGTTAGCGGAATCCACCAGCTTACTGTACTCCATTTCACTTGCATTACGTGCCGTCACATCCTGTCCAACCGCCACGATACGGCTCACAATTGAGTCAACGCCATCACTGCTGACCTGCGGTGTGAGACTCAGCAGCAACTCCACGCGCGCGCCACCGGCTGTCTCGAGCGGCAGTTCGCACTTGGAAACCGACGTATTGGTCGATGCAACGCGCGCCAAGAGTTTACCAACAAGTTCACGGTAGTCTTCTTGCACCAGATTAACAAGTGGTGTCCCTAGAACCTGTTCATTAGCGTAACCCGTTGTTGCCTCGGCCTTGGCGTTCCATAAAGTGATATGTCCGTCTCGATCGAGCTCTACAACGGGAGCGTTTGCTTGCTGAGCTGCTTGAGCAGACGGTATTCCTCGTACTGTCCACTCTGTAATATCTTGTCCAATGGCCACAATACTCGCTACTTTGTTATCTTCTACGTCAACCGTCAAGTTCACAAGCAGCTTCAAGTTGCGTCCAAGCTCTGGTGTGTTAAATTCCATCACTACGTCTTGTACCGTCACTTCCGTATCAGCAAGAGCTTGTTCAAGTCCATACGTCACTTCTGTCGTTTTACAGGTCGTCGTCAGTAGTTCCATCACTGGTCGTCCGACCGCGTCGGCCGGTGAGAGCCCAGAGAGCTTTGTAAGCTGCTGATTCCAGAATATGATGCAACCGAATGTGTCCATTGCCAATACCGGTGCATTGGCCTCATTCAGAATGTGAAAAAGACGTGAAGTCATAATGTCTGAACATGACAATGAACTTGAACCCGATGCAATGACTGGTCGACGTGCGTCCGCATCGTTGCCGTTACTGCAAGGACTATCACGACGAGACCGTCTTGTACCTGTCTTATTATGTTTTCCGATAGTTTTCTTCCTCTTCGCAGTAGTAGTAGTAGTAGTCTTTATCGACTTCTGTTGCATTGGTTTATTCTTTATTTGATATGGTAGTGTTGCATCCATTGATTAGATAAACAACACCAATGAAATGAATCTGATTCACGTAATGAAAACGAAAATAAGTAAGTAGTAGTTGGTTGTATGACGTGAATCAAAAGAGTTAATCGTGTAGAAAGGGCTTTTGTCTGCCCACGTAAGAAAAGCAGTCACACTTTATGAAAACAAGACAAACGAGATTCGAGACCTTGGTAGTCTTTTTTCTAGTGTCTTTCTCTCTATCTATGTTTCTATGTTTCTATCTATCTTTCTATCTATCTCTCTGTCTGTCTGTGTCTCTCTCTCTTTCGCTATGATAATGTGTGGACTTTACCAGTTTTATCTTGCAGAAAAACGTGAGTCTTGACCGTAGATTTGTATCGTGAATCGCTGGACACCTTGTAACTAACTGCCTCTATTAATAGACTGTGCATGTTGTACTTTTCTACCAATGACGAACCGAATCTTCATCACAAAACCGATCCAATTACCGTCTAATCGTCATGCTGGTCATGATGACCGTTCATAGAAAGCGATTGGACTGTCTGTTCATATAACTAATATTAATAATTTGCTACTTCTGCTACACCCTGCTATGTAGCATAAATAGTATACTACATACTACTACTACTACTACTACCTGCTAGCATATTTGCTTCACTCGCTCCACTGTCAATGCCTAGGAGCAATATTTAAAATATCTGTTCTTACTTTACAGTAAAAACTATGCTGTTATTCTACCCCAATATTTCGTGCAGGATAGTCAATGCGATTTGAGTCACAGATCAATTCCTTGGTTGCAACAAGAGAGTTGTACATATGCTGCAAGACTCAGAATTCAATGGCTGCTGAAAGTTTGAACCCACATCTTCAGTCTTGCACTTATGATCGGAATGCTTCCGATCATTGACGTCTTGTTGTAGTTTTTTGGAATATAGGATCAGGAAACTGCAATGTACGTATGGTCATGTACGTAGGACCTGGCGACGTGTTGTAGTTATTATTTGAGACCTTCTACGTCAAAAAGTCGACGGTTTGCATCTTATAGGTCCGTCTGCCAGAAGATCCTGTCAGGATCACGATCTGCGATTGTATGTTATTGCTACTGTGGCCAGTTAAGAACATCACTCTATAATGTAGAGGTTAACCTATAAACAATCCACCCCGGCTGTACAGAACAGCGTACGTTTCAGCACGCGGCTGCTTTAGACCGTGCCGACTTGTAATACTAACGCAAGTCTTAAAAATATATATTCGCTAGCTTTCCTGCTCTGCCACTGTACTACTGCTCAAGACTGTTGCTCTCCACGTGCTATCCATCCCTCGCAGGCTTCCATTTTAGCCTCCCACGTCAATCACAAGTTACAGTGCCAGCGCTACGCATGAGCACGTCGGCAGCATATTGCAATCAATAATCGTGCATCCGCAAACAACTTCTCCGGGAGATGAGAAAGCAGTCACGCAACCACGGCAACCATGCTAGTCGCAACAAACCATGCCAATTGCTCCGGTCCTCCAGCAGGTGCAATCGGACACCAACAACAAAACTGCAGGCTCTTCTAACAGCAGCCGCTGCTACCGCCAGCACCCTTCTCCACTTTGCCGTCGAGCTTTCGTCCGCGGCTGCGTGGTGCCGTGTTGCATAAAAGCGCAGGATTCTCCAGAATCTGAGTGAGCACATGGTTGTTTTCGTCAGCGCAAACGTAAGCCACATCCAAAAAAACATTCCCATTGTACCACACCTTTTGCACAACTTCATTGAACACTTGCTGAATGCCAATTTTGGTCTTTGCACTGCTTTCAACAAACAGCATGCCTTTGGATCTTGCCCAATTCTCAGCTTCTCGGCGGCTCACAACACGTTCCTACCAATGGAGAGATACGACAAAAACCTCACGTCAAATTACTGACGTTTTGCAATCCAGACAAGAAACCAAACGTGCCTTGTCAATCTTGTTGCCCACAAGAAGCTTCACTACATCGCGTCCACCAGCCGGACTGTACACCTCTACTTCCTGCAGCCACAGATCTAAATTCTCAAACGTATCTCGTCGAGCAACGTCGTACACTGGGCAACAAAAGCAGCGTAAGAATCTAGGCTAGCAACTAGTTCACGTCACTTTTTGCTCGCTCACCCAAAACAATACCCTGTGCGCCTCTATAATACGAACTAGTCAATGTGCGAAAGCGTTCTTGGCCAGCAGTGTCCCAAATAGTCATTTTAATCTTTTTGCCATCCACCTGCATCATCTTCACCTTGAAATCCACACCTACGCATCACACACAAGTTGTCACCACGTGTCACAGTGTCACTTACTCAAAAGTGGCAACTCTTCAGCTCCTGCTACATTCAACGCACCAATTGTGCTCTGCAAGTTATCGTCAAACGTATCGTCCGTAAATCGAAGCAGCATACTAGAGTAACAATGGTCACCATCTGGGGCACAAGACGTCGTGAGTTATGCAAACCTCACACGTACCTGCTCTTGCCAACACCTGCATCTCCAATCAACAAAAGTTTAAACAAATGATCATAGCCGTCCATTGCACCTGGTACTGCAACAAATAACACACATCAAATCGTTAGAAACATAAAGAGCTCTGTATATTAACGTCCCCAGAAGTTCAGAACAACGGCATTTAATGCGAATTTATAGAAGAAGAAGAACAAGCAAAGAAGAAACTGAAAGGTTATTCTACATTACAAGACCCTATACCTGTTTTAATTTAAAGCTGAGGACAACAGACTGGAACTGCGGGTAAGAATAAAGCGTTCTCTCGCTTCTTTCTCCCGTCGAGTGACTAACTAATCTCTGTATTGTTTTCGACCAGATAGATAAGTCCAAAGCATCCGTTTGTTTTTAACCAATAAGAATAGTAAGATGAATCAACCTATGTTACTACTGCATGCAGCACACTCTCTTGCTGAATAATACATCAAATTCATTGCAATATATATTGCTTGACATGATGGCAGCGACAACGGCACCAGTGGCATTACATACGAAGAAGGACAGAAAGGTGCAATAAGAACAGAATGATTTAATATATGAGAAATGCATTACGTACTTATCTCATTGATCTCTTGCCAGGAAATCAATGGAGTTCAAACGGATATTGCTGTCTCGATCTTCGTGGACCGCGTGTTCATCGTCGTGACTCAACTAGGAACCTTTGGCACTTTGGTAGATAATTTGCTTTTTACTTATTGTAACTTGAATAAGACGCTGATATGAACTATATACTATTGCGAAAGGTGGAGGCAAAGCAGAATGATTCGATTAATGGCAAGTTTCAGTCAGATATTCATGTTCGTCTTGGACGACGTGATGACCCGCTGCTGTTGGTGTACGCACGACAGTTTCTGGAGCATTTTGGGTATCTTTTTGCAATTAGTTGCTGTATATAGCTGGAAGAATATTGATTGACGTGGTTGAGTTTCTTGTTATATACAGTGTTCCTGTTGGTTTGCCAATTTTGGCGGCTATCGGGCTTAAGGACCGATCATCGAGCACGTTTGAGATTGTCATGCAGAGCGTGAAGGATCTTTTTGGTCAGGCTCAGAGCGCACAGGACCAGTTGTAGCTCATATAGTTTCTAGGCTATTATATAATGAACTAGATACTTGCATCAAACAAGTCGATAGGCACTACTATATGCTGGTGTCGTTTGGTTATCTTTAGACTGCGTTGGCTCATCATGACGAAACATGCATTAAGAGTGTAAAGTTATTAGGCTAATAGTTGAGTGAGAATCTTATCGGACAAACCATCTCATTGGATCACTCAAAGTTCGTAGCTTAGTATGACCAAGCAATGATGGTAAATGTAGCCATTTAACGTGTAGTACGAATGATCGGTTAAGCTCTATGGCCTTTTCAATTCGAATGTAGGTAGTGATTGTTTTGTTTGGCTCTACTCGTGTAGAAGTAACGTTTTTGGTTTAGTTATTGATAATGCTATCGCCTAGCACTTGCACATAATGATGTTGGCTACAGGTAGACAGGTGGTCATGCAACGTGATCTGTATCTTTAAAGATGCAGGTGCCACACGAAAGTCTCACGTCACGTTGAAGTTGCACGTTTGAAATCGCCCAGTAATGCATTGACACCCTACAATTGTTGCACATCGACCTCCAAGTGTGTAGAAAACGGATCGTGCAGTGCTCTAATGGCTGAAATAATGAAGCGCAGTAAGTAGTCTTTGTCAATGATATACTACAACGTAGTATCAGGATTGCTTTGATTCTTTCCATGGAAGCGGGATCCGTTAGGCGTTCGCACCCAATCGTGTGGTTCCATTTTAACTCCCAACCAATGAAAATAGTTTACTTTATTATTCATTGATTTTGGGTTAAATCCTGAGGATTCGACGTTGAAGTTGCGGTCTCTCCAGATACTAAAGCATATCGAAGACTCAGTTTGCAATTTACCTGCTCTTGCGCACTTTCTAGATCAATCGATCCAGCCATCACAGTATTCTTTTCTTACTATTGTGACAATGTCAACCACTGCTGCTGCTGTTGACACCGGTGTGTAGCCCTTATTTTATTGATTCCTTGAGTGCCGAACGCTCACATCTTCTCTCTCTGTTTATACTGCTGCTTAGATACACCGACCAAGTCCGAGTGCTTGGAGTTGTTTCGTGCACTGAAGAATAAGGACGAGCTTTCCCGTTCGTGCAAGGACATTATGCAAATGATTACGGCTAATGATAAGGGCGTGATGGAGAACGAGGCTCTCAATACACACGGTGGTAGAAGGACTCGTGGTGGGATTAGCCATGCAGCGCTACAACGTCGCTTTACGGGCAAAATGTCGGGCGTTAGTCTCTCTGGCTAAGACGCTGTTGAAGTGAGATCGAGTGTTGAGTGAAGTTTTAGTCTTTATACGTTGCTGCAAGTTATCATTACATGCCCACATAGTCAAGTTGAAAAAGTGTGTAGAGGAGAATAAAACCGATTAGGAGATACGGACGGCTGTATCGATATGAATCATTTGATCATCTTTTGTCAATAAGCTTGAACAGTGTCAATTTCTAATAAATAACCCACGTTGTAATTGTTCTATCACCCACCAACACTCTTTATCCCACATTTATATATTTAATTTTGTCCATCAAATTTGCCTGGGTGAGTGGGTCTTTCTTCTTTGCCAGTCAATCAACATGAAGCTACTGTTTCGTCGAGTGGTGTTGGCGCATGCGTTGCCTCAGACTGATATTCTCGTAGCCACCTATCGCTCCAAGCGTAGCCAGGCCAAGCGGGAAGCGTCTCGCGTGGCAAGTGGCTTGTCTGTCGATGATAAGAAGAAGAAAAAGCAGAAGGACAAGCGCCGACCACTTTGCAAGAGCAAGCGATGCGAAGCACCGCCGCGCATTGAAGCGCCTCCACGTCCAACGCTACAAGAGATTGAACAAAAATGGGCCAAGATGCGTGCACGGACGACACTTGTCCCCCCTGCTGTAGTGCCAGCACGAACGCGCAAGGATATTGAGAATAAGCGACGCATGCGGCGTCTTGGCTTACTACCGGACGAAGAAGAAGACGAAAAGGGTGAGGGCGCGGGCGCCTCAGACCCGCGTAATACAGATTTTGTGGGCCGTCAACATTCTCGCGGCCGTGAGGAGACTACCCCGCTGCATTATCGTAGTGGCCGATCATCTAAGGCGGAGATTAGAGCGGACGAGGAACGATACAGAGCTACAGGACGTTTGCCAGCGAGACGACGAGTATCTATGAAGGATAAACAGTTTACTAATATCCAGCTAGCACCAGACGATGTGGTGGAGCGCGAGTTTTTGATTCCAGACGAACCGGCCAAGCCCAAGGCTTTGAATTTAGCGGTTATTGGACGACCAAATGCAGGCAAGTCTTCGATCATGAACAGGTTGCTGAATATGACGGTATCAGCGGTATCTCCCAAGTACAATACAACGCGAGATCGGGTCCTGGGCATCTTTACCGCGGGCGACGCTCAGCTCTCGTTCTATGATACACCTGGACTGATTAAACCAAAAGAAACTCATGAATATGTGCAGACGCTGGTAACGACGGCAGCAGAGACGTTACAAGGAGTAGATGTGTCCATGCTGGTTGTAGACTCGGTGAAGCGTCTCGACGAGTCAGCCTTGCATGCATTGGAAAAGGTGCTGACCACTTCGGCACAAGTGTGTTCACCTACGATGCTCATAATGAACAAGTTTGATCTTGTTGGTCAGCGAGAAAAAGTGAATCTGGATATTAAAGTGAAGGAACTAACCCAGATGATTGAGGAGATTTACGCCACGCATTATGATGCTAATGAAGCATCTTTGCAGATCGATCCATTGGCATACGTTGGTAGGAACAGTATTAAGGTATCAGCGTTGAAGGGCTACGGCATGGACCGCTTACGTAAGACGCTGCTCTTGCTGGCAGTTGACCGTCCTTGGAGTTATCACTCGTCTATGCATTCCGATATGTCGGATTTGGACTTGGTCACCGAGATCATTCGTGAGAAGCTTTTTTGCCGATTTAACAAGGAGCTTCCGTACACATTTGAGCAAGAAAATGTCGGCTGGACCAAGTTTAAAGACAAAAGCGTCCGTATTGACCAAGACATCTTTGTACGTTATGTGACTTGCAATGGTATTTAAATCCTGTCTCCTGACATTGTTTTGTTGTATTGGTATAGGTTCCTGCTGCTCGAATTCGTAAGATGGTGGTCGGACACAATGGAAATACCATTCGCTCTGTGGGTATGGCAGCTCGAGACGAGATTGAGCAGTTGCTGAAGTGCCACGTGCATTTGTATCTGAATGTTCGCGTCCGGTAGACGACACGTATGTTGAAACTTGTTGGTCTTGCTTGACCAAGAAGCACGTTATGAAATATTTGAAAAAACCCACTTTAACTGTTATAGATAAACTTTTTTCAAACACCCATGTTCTGCGAAACCAATTTTGGGTTTTTCCTGTCACTTTCTAGAAAAAAAAACGTCACGATGGAGTTCAAGCTTCAGGGCAATGCGCTGTTTGTGGACGAACAGTATGAGAAGGCAGTGTCTTGCTACACACACGCACTTGAAACCCATGTGGAAGAAGCAGATACACTATCCAAGCGGGCAGCAGCGTTTCTAAAGCTGGATAAGCTGCAAGAGGCTGCCGCTGATGCTCTACGAGCTACGGAACTGGATGCGACGCTGCACATGGCGTACATGCGTCATGGGTGGGTCTTTTATTGTATTACTATAGCCAGGATATATATGATAAATATAAATGAGACTGAAAACTATTTGGTGACTACAGCATGGCATTATTTGAGCTGGAAAGATACACGGAGGCTAAGCAAGTTTTTCAAATAGGGAAAGAAACAGCACCTACGACCGACGAGACATTGGTCCAGCAGTTCCAGATATGGATCCGCAAGTGTGACGCAATATTGGAACGTAAGGCGCTGAAGCTGGATAGATAATGGTGTTACGTTTTGTGCTTACTTGTCTCTTGTTCCTGTGTCCAGGTGATGAAAAGCTGGTTGTTATTGATAAGCCACCTGCAATAGTGCAAAGCCTTAAGACGAACAATCACAAGACTGCTGGTATAGTGGATTTGCTGTCGGATAAGCCGACTATTTGGTGAGAAATAATGAGGTAGAGATGATGAGCTTGTGAATTGATTCTGACATTGTACATTGTTCTTGCAAGTCATGACTGGTATCAGTCAGAAACTTACGTGACATTATCAATTTTACAGAAGAAACTCATACAAGAAGATGTTGAAGTAAGTATTGAGCCAAAGAAGCTTATTGTTCGGGTGAAGCTGGATGGAGAATGGGTACAGGCATTTGACGACGCTCTCTTTGACGAAGTCGTTCCTGGCGAGAGTTCGTACAAGATTTTGGGTACAAAAGTAGAGCTAAAGCTCAAGAAAAAGAGCACTGGCCTGTACTGGAATAAACTCAAAGAGGTTGTGTCGGGTGCACAAGTCATGAGGGGCCATCCGGCTGTCTTAGTGGCAAAACCCGAATGTACACCACGTCCATACGTGAGCAACCGAAACTGGAACGAGATTGAAAAGGCTATTGATGAAGAGCTAGAGGCAGAGGAACCCAAAGGCGAGGAAGCGATGCAAAAGCTTTTTCGTGATATTTATGCCAAGGCCGACGAAAACACGCGCAAGGCCATGAACAAGTCTTTTGTACGTACAGCAAGCACTACGTGCATGAATACTAGATATAGATAGGCATACTAACTGGTATGTGGATGGTTGGTTACTCTATGAAAAATTAGCAAACCTCTGGTGGCACAGTGCTATCTACCAACTGGAAAGAAGTGTCGGGTAAAAACTACGAAAAAGACCGGACGGCACCAATTGGAATGGAATGGAAAAAGTGAGGCTTAAAAATACCGCACGTCGTCGTACGTGGACTTTTAAAATAGATTCCTTTATCTTAAAAAGCGCTTTTTTCAAAAACAATACTTCGGTTTTTCTGTCCTGTGTTTTGCTTTTTTTAAATCTTAAGGACGTTTTGGAGAGCCATGTCGGCAATACCTCGTGCAATTGACACTGATGCCTCTAGTAGCAGTGTGACTGACAGTGGCAGCGACAAATCCACACCACCAAATTCTCCTCCTTTTATCACCTCCAAGCGTGTTCCTGTCTCGTCTCCAGTGACTGCAATAGCGTCGTTCACGTCTTCTGTGTCATCCCCTCCGCCCAATGTCCCGGCACGTCGACCGTCCGTGGTCCCCGTTGGTCGTCAGGCTGCTATTCATGCTACTCCTACAGCTCCAAGACGTAAAAGGAAAGCTACGCCACCACGTCGACGTCCGAGTAGTCCTGTGAATACTACACAGCCAGTTAAACGACGGAGAAAACCAGGCGAATTGGCGTTACGGGAGATTCGGTTATTACAACGGTCGACCAAGTTGCTGCTTCGAAAACTGCCATTTGCACGTGTTGTGCGTGAGATTCAGACAGAATTTACAGGTGTCGGTTACCGCTGGCAAGCTGAGGCATTGCTTGCATTGCAAGAAGCAGCTGAGACGTACCTTGTTCGTACCTTTGAAGACGCGTACGTCGAAAAGGTTTTTTATGCTAGAGAAGATGTATGAGGATGATTGATTGCATTCATTAATTAATTGGTTGGTTGGTTGTGTGTCGATTCAAATGTAGGAACTTGTGTGCTATTCATGGCAAGCGTGTGACGCTCCAGGTGAAGGACATACAGCTATCATTGCGGATTCGTGGAATTCGACCGACAGCTACATAAAGCGGGATATTCATGACGGTATCCGTCATGCACCTAACTTGGTGTGAACATACATTTGCAAATGGTTTTGAAAAATGATACGCTTTGTTTCTTGTGCTAGTACAAAAGATAGTGATGACTACATCAAGTTGCTACAATCGTAGCTAGCTAAGCTTAGCCTATTTACGGTGGACTTGCCAGCATCACTGGTGTAACATTAGATGCTGAACCTGGCCACTCTTCCGTTCCTCTGAAACGATTCTGAAGGCGTTGAAGAGAGGCACGAGGTTTCAAAGACTTGGAATATGTTATGCGTCCCAGACGACTTTTGGCAAGACCTTGTCCAAGTACAGCTAACGTACCCAAACACTGAGACCATCACATGCATTGACACAGAAGTGAGTGACTGCATAGCAGAGGTGGACGTAAACCACCAACACACGTACCAAGGAATGACCATTACGCTGTTGACAATAATATTGACAGCACGCTAAATCAGATTTGCATCTGCACACACCGAAACGGACACGTTCGTCAGGCACATAGTATATTCTTGCAGTTTTGAAAGTACATGGCGGGATCAAACATACTCTCGAGAATCGAAAAGCTGCTTAGCAGCTCGCTTCCATTCTGCAACAATTTCTTTCGCATCCTTTCTGCTCGGTATTGGCCCGAGTTTGATTGCTACCTCGTATTCACTTTCTGGATCCAAAAACTGGTAGTCTTGAAAGAGTTCCTGTGCACAGCATGATCAGTAGACCCTATGAGATCCAAAAAACGCTGTTGCAAAGCTTCAGTGACGATAGCATGGACACATACCTGCTCGCTGCTCATTTGGTCTTCGTACTTATTACCGGGCTGGCGCTCCCATATCCTTTTGAGTGCAACATAAGGAGGCCGCTGAGATGAACACGCTCCTGTAACATATGCCTTCACGGTGACAGCTTCTTTTCCATCGTAGTTACGATCTATGCGCCAATTTTCATAATACATGAGCCACGGGTCCTTAGTAAAATGGAATCGTAGACAAACATCATGTCATCATCATCCCACCCAGCCGAATTTCGCGTGTCTGTGGGTTGTATTCGGTTGCAAAATACTCTCCCGAGCCGATCAAAAGGCGGTCTTCCAGCGGAAAATACATGGACACCTCCTCTGATGAGACTGCAACATCGCTCTCGGGCGTTACCAAAAGCGTTCCTGGAAAAGAGGACGTCGAGGCCTTGAACAACACCGCGTAGTACCAAACTTTACGGGCTGTAGCAGTAGCCGTCTCCTGATCCGCGTAGTACAATGCGGAACGTGAGTCGACCGAGCATGACGAAGACAAAGAGGTCGTCGATAACTTGCGCAGTGGCGAGGCTATCAGCTCTTTATTACTACCTTCCTCAATCACCACGTCCTCGTCGTTTAAAACGCATGAAGTAGCTGGAGCTGCCAAATTGTCGTTCGTTGGGCAATCAGTTGACGCAGCTTTGGCCATCTCCACTTTGAAACGCTGGACGAGCTTTAACAGCACACCCACCCAAGTCGGTCCAAAAAGCGCAGCAGAAGTTACGGCTGGCAACACGAGTGAAAACCCATATCTATCTGCCTCAAGTTTTAGATTGTCAACAAAACCTGAGTCCGAGTAAAGGCTGCATGCAAAGATTGTATCCAGACGAACAATTTGACAAGTAGGCACAGCATCGAACAGCATCGAGACCCGCTCCTGGAGAAGTTTGTCAAAGGCCACGTCACCTTCTTGTTCACCTGTAAAATACATCGTCACCGTCACCAATTGCCGTATAACGCTGGAAAGTAATCCTCTAATAGTACCTTCTAGAAATATGTTCACCAGCGCTGCAGTTTGCTGAGCAAATGCACCAGATTGATGTGGCAGAGTGAACGGAGACAATCCTCGAAGGAATAAAGCTGACGCAAGCGCTTTCTATCAATAACAATCGTGCCATACCAGAGGCGTTAGTTGCCCTTCAACTTGCTCGATTACAGCAAAAATACTCACAGATAAGTGGACCGAATCCGATCTCACGCGCATACCTTGTACAAGGTAAGATAGTGCAAAGCAAGAGCAGAATCAGCGACAGGGTAGACATTAAAACATCACAAGTCCCACAAGTGCACACCGTACTCTGCATTGCTGCGCTTTCTGCATCCACTAATAATTTAACAACCTCATGCGGAGGTCTTGACAACGTCCGAACGAGCGACAATGCAGTAAAACCAGCTCTGTCTTGAGCTATGGGATTCACGCCTCGATCCAATAACGCTTGTACCACCTGTTTGCCATCATTTAACACAACTTAATCGTACTAATACTCATGTCGTCCTGCATAATCTCTCCAAACCTCTGGGTATCCTCCCATCGCTGCAACATGTAACGGTGTCTGTCCAAACTGCTCGTCATCAATCAATTAACCAATCAACCAAATCTCCTACTCCCTCTATCAAGTTTAAAAAGTCCACAGCCTTACCACATTCTGGACATTCGGATCAAAACCCACTCTATCCACTAGCAAATGCACGAGCTTCACCTTGACATTTTGCCTTGCAGTGGATACCCCTACTGCCACATGAAGCAGCGTAGCTCCAACTTCATTACGAATCGTACGAAGATCGAGTTTACAATGTCTTAGTCCGTCTCGTGTAGGAATCGAACCAGTATCTAAATAGGCCGTTAGAACCGCTGTTTTCCCAGCACTTGCCTGATCAAAGAGTGCATGGAGAACCCCATTGGCTGAACCTTTAGCTGTTGCATACTCTGCTGCTTGTCGAAAAGCCACGTCATTGTCTTCACGATGCGCTACAGCAGCCAGTAATTGCGTCCGTAGCTGTGTCACTTGTAATTCCAGGAGCTTGAGATTCGTTTTTAAGTCCATTGGAGTGGCATTTAAGTCATTCAAACATTGAATTTCAGGACAAGAAATCTTAAGATCTTGTAGGCGATGTTGAATGTCTTCTTCCTCGTCTTCTTTTACTGCTTCCTTGTCTTTTATCATGGTAAAGAGAGAGCAATGAACCGTCCTAGTGCCCGTGAAATCAGTGTGACCTGGTAGATGTTCGTCTTATAGGATAGTAGTGTTTGATTGGTTGATAATCACAAAGACTCAAGGCAAGGATGTTTAAGTAATCACAGTCCAATGAGAACGCATCATGAGTATTAAGTTTTGCAAGTTTTAGTCAATGAGTCATGTGATATTATTATTATTATTATCTTTCTTCAACTTGAGACCTCTTCGTGCTTTGAATCACTATAGAAAAAACAAGATGATTGTATATGGGTAACAGTAGCGAAAAGAGTTGCTGCAAGAGAGGAGGACGACCATAAACGTTGAACGAAGGTTGCGACATCTACAACAGGCAGCCAGTATCAATACTCTAAGCGCATTAAATGTTCAAGTGTCGACGTGACTAACTAAAAGCTAGTCGCATACAGCACAAATGTCGCAGTCCGACGTTCGCGCCGACCAGTGACTAGCGCCAGTCGTCTGTCTATCCATGACGTCGGCTGATTTGTGGCCTAGACTTATTATCCCTTACCACAAACAACAATGTAATAAACTATCGAATGATAAGTAGATTTGTAATGGCAAATGTCTTGCATCGATAGCAGGAAGGTAGTATAGTAGTAGTAGTAGTATCTACATTCTTGTCAGTCTATTTACTGAAATCAAAGTGACTAGAAATAGAATGAAACCGACACAAAAAATAGAAACGTGACAGTGTTCTCATGATACCGGTACAAACAAACAGCGATATCGTAACAAAGTGCGGTAGTATGTACTCATACGTTTGACGCATCTCTGTACCATCTGGCGCAATTGCAATACAGTTGCACTGTAAGTATCTCATAACCAGGACATGGTTCTTAGTCGCAACTGGGCTATCAGAAGGACCGACCCCCTAGCCATATTCTCTCTCATATACATATATAGATAGAGAGAGAGAGAATAAAGAAGCTTCGAAAAAGAGTTTTGGGTTTCTTGTATTACTTCAGTCTCAAATCGTCCCATTCATGGATAAGCACGAAAAGTCTCAGTTGCATGATCAAAATGCCTTATCCATGACGAACAGGAACAAAACGATTATAGATGAAACTGCATTGTTAAAGAAATACCAGTTTTTAAACCAGTTTTCAACCCATCAGTTCTCGTCACAAGTTTATGCACTTGCACAATTACTATTAGATGCTAATGCACCAGCCATTGGTGTTGATAGTACAGGTCGTGTTATTGTCTGGAATAAGCGCTTAGTAGATATTACAGGCTTTGATACAGAACGAGTACTAGGTCGTCCTCTGGAAGATTTTATATACGGCGGTCAGTGCAAGGAGAAAGTGATGGCAACGATTCGAGTTTGTATTGAAACCAAGAGACCGGAGTTAGAGCTACGTATTCCACTACGGAATACAAAGGGACGAAATGCTCAAGTCCTGACGAATATGACACCACTCTTGGCTGAGGATGGCTCGTGTATTGGTGTCTATGGTGTTGGTCAAGATGTTACAGAGTGGGCGAGTCAGGAGAAACAGTATGCGACAGTGATGATGCAGGCCAATGCACCAATCATTGAATTGGATAAAGAAGGCAATATTACTGTCTGGAATACCAAAACAGCATCCATGACGGGTTATACCAGTGCTGATATGGTTGGTGAACCACTGCTACCTGTCGTGGACGAAAGTTTCCGCAAGATCGTGTCGGAAAAGATTGATCAGGCATTGACAGGCACTCCTGGTGCTGATTTTGAACTGCCTCTTGTAACAGCAAGAGGATCGAGAGTGGAAATTGTGCTGTGCTTGACGCCGAGATTTGACACTCTGGGATCAGTCATGGGGGTCGTTGCTATTGGACAAGATGTGACCGAAAGGAACACGAAGGAGATGGAGTACAGAAAACTTATTGAGACGGCAAATGCGCCAATTTTTGGTGTAGATACGGAAGGACGGGTCGTGATTTTCAATGCCAAAGCGGCACAGATTAGCGAGTACGCACCGGAAGAAGTTATGGGTGTGGATCTAGTAGATACACTTATTTCGGAAGAGTTTCGACCTGCCGTTGCTGCTGTTTTTCATAGCGCCTTTCAGGGAACGGAAACCGCAAACTTTGAGTTTCCATTGGTGACCAAAACTGGTCGAAAAGTAGAGATTCTGCTGAACGCGACACCTCGATATGATCACACAGGCAAACTAGTGGGTGTCGTTGGGATTGGACAGGACATCACGGATCGTATTATTCAGGAGAAGGAGTACAGTCGATTAATTGACACAGCCAATGCTCCAATTTTTGGTGTGGACTCGAACTATAAGGTGATAATCTGGAATAAGAAAGCAGCAGCTATTACAGAATACACAAATGAAGATACAATTGGTCAGGATCTGTTCAAGTTCATATCTGAAGACTACCGGGATGCCGTTGCTGAGGTTTTTCTAAAAGCCCTTGAAGGAACAGGAACAGCAAATTTTGATTTTCCACTTATCACAAAAAGTGGTCGTCGACTTGAGATTTTGCTCAATGCGACACCGAAGTACGATCATTTTGGCAACATTTGTGGAGCTGTTGGAATTGGTCAAGACATCACAGACCGACGCGCTCAAGAGCAGGAGTATACACGTCTTATTGATACAGCTAATGCGCCAATCTTTGGAGTGGATGAAAAGGGGCGTGTGAACATTTGGAACCGTAAAGCTGCTGACACAACACAATATTCGAACGAAGAGGTGCTTGGAGTAAATTTGGTAAAAAACTTTATTCCAGACGATTTCCAGGAGGCAGTGTGGGCAGTGTTATCCCAAGCGTTGAAGGGGCAAGAGACAGCAAACTTTGAATTTCCGCTGATCACAAAGGACGGTCGTCGCGTGGAGATTTTACTGAATGCCACTTCGCGCTTTAACGAGAAGGGGATTGTGATTGGTGTCGTAGGTATTGGGCAGGATATCACCATACGTATGGCTCAGGAGAAGGAAACAAATCGGCTAATTCACTCGGCCAACGCGCCCATATTTGGCGTAGATCAAGACGGACGAGTGAATATTTGGAATTTGAAAGTAGCGGAAATTACCCAGTTTTCTTCCGAAGAAGTAATGGGAAGGAACTTAGTAAATCAGTTTGTCGCTGAAGATCATCGTGAGTCCGTAGGTTTGTTGCTTCGTAAGGCCCTCCAAGGAGAGCAGACTGGAAACTTTGACTTTCCTCTCGTGACGAAGACTGGACGCAGAGTTGAGATTCTGCTCAATGCAACACCACGGTACGACGAGCTGGGACAAATCTTTGGTGTTACAGGAATTGGTCAAGACATCACAGAGCGCATTGCACAGGAACAGGAGTACATACGCTTGATTGATACTGCCAACGCCCCCATCTTTGGTGTGGATAGTGAAGGCCGTGTAAATATCTGGAACAAAAAGGCTGCGGAGATTATGCAATACACGACCGATGCAGTGATGGGAGAGAAACTCGTGGAAAAGTACATTACAAAAGACTATCAGGAAGCTGTAAGCAATGTGCTGTCTGAGGCGTTGAAGGGTGTTGAGACAGCAAACTTTGAATTCCCATTGATCACAAAGGCTGGCCGACGCGTTGAGATCTTGCTGAATGCTACACCACGTTACAATGAACATGGTGTTGTCATTGGTATGGTTGGTATTGGTCAAGATATCACGGATCGTATTGCTCAAGAACAGGAGTATACTCGTCTGATCGACACTGCCAACGCGCCGATCTTTGGTGTGGACATCAATGGAAGAGTAAACATTTGGAACAGAAAGGCAGCCGAGACAACCCAATATATGAATGCCGAGGTGCTCGGTAAGGACCTGGTTGCCGAGTTCATTTCGAACAAGTACAAGGTACCTGTGCGTAGTGTGTTGGAAAAGGCATTTGAAGGTATCGAGACAGCCAATTTTGAGTTTCCGCTCATCACGAAGGCAGGTCGCCGAGTAGAGATCTTGCTGAATGCCACGCCACGCTATAATGAGCAGGGAGAGGTGATGGGTATGGTTGGTATTGGTCAAGATATCACAGTGCGAATGGCACAAGAAAAGGAAAAGAATCGGATGATTCATTCGGCAAATGCTCCAATCTTCGGTGTAGATCAAGACGGACGAGTGAATATTTGGAATCTGAAAGTAGCGGAAATTACCCAGTTTGCATCGGACGAGGTGATAGGGCAAGATCTGGTAAACTGTTTTGTTGCTGAAGACCACCGCAGCGAAGTTCGGTTCAATCTCCGGAAAGCTCTTCAAGGAGAACCGACTGGAAACTTTGACTTTCCTCTCGTTACGAAGACTGGACGCAGAGTTGAGATTCTGCTCAATGCAACACCACGGTACGACGAGCTGGGACAAATCTTTGGTGTTACAGGAATTGGTCAAGACATCACAGAGCGCATTGCACAGGAACAGGAGTACATACGCTTGATTGATACTGCCAACGCCCCCATCTTTGGTGTGGATAGTGAAGGCCGTGTAAATATCTGGAACAAAAAGGCTGCGGAGATTATGCAATACACGACCGATGCAGTGATGGGAGAGAAACTCGTGGAAAAGTACATTACAAAAGACTATCAGGAAGCTGTAAGCAATGTGCTGTCTGAGGCGTTGAAGGGTGTTGAGACAGCAAACTTTGAATTCCCATTGATCACAAAGGCTGGCCGACGCGTTGAGATCTTGCTGAATGCTACACCACGTTACAATGAACATGGTGTTGTCATTGGTATGGTTGGTATTGGTCAAGATATCACGGAGCGTATTGCTCAAGAGCAAGAGTATACGCGCTTGATCGACACTGCCAACGCGCCGATCTTTGGTGTGGATATCAACGGTCGCGTGAATATATGGAATCGAAAAGCTGCAGACATCATGCAATACACCAATGAAGATGTGCTGGGCAAAGACTTGGTTGCCGAGTTCATTTCGAATGAGTACAAGGTACCTGTGCGTAGTGTGCTGGAGAAAGCGTTTGAAGGTGTCGAGACGGCTAACTTTGAGTTTCCGCTCATCACGAAGGCAGGCCGCCGTGTAGAGATCTTGCTGAATGCCACACCTCGTTACAATGAACGTGGCGAAGTTATGGGTATGGTTGGTATTGGTCAGGATATAACGGAGCGCATCGCTCAAGAGCAAGAGTACAGCCGTCTGATTGACACAGCCAACGCGCCGATCTTTGGCGTGGACATTAATGGACGTGTGAACATCTGGAACCGCAAGGCTGCTGATATTATGCAGTATACGAATGAAGACGTGCTAGACAAGGACCTAGTTGCCGAGTTTATCTCGGAGGAATACAAGGTGCCTGTGCGCAGCGTTCTTGAGAAAGCGTTCGAAGGTGTAGAGACGGCGAATTTCGAGTTCCCATTGATCACAAAGGCTGGACGTCGTGTAGAAATCTTACTGAACGCGACGCCGCGCTACAACGAGCATGGTGAGGTCATGGGTATGGTTGGTATTGGTCAGGATATTACGGAGCGTATTGCTCAAGAGCAAGAGTATACGCGCTTGATCGACACTGCCAACGCGCCGATCTTTGGTGTCGATATCAACGGTCGCGTGAATATATGGAATCGAAAAGCTGCAGACATCATGCAATACACCAATGAAGATGTGCTGGGCAAAGACTTGGTTGCCGAGTTCATTTCGAATGAGTACAAGGTACCTGTGCGTAGTGTGCTGGAGAAAGCGTTTGAAGGTGTCGAGACGGCCAACTTTGAGTTTCCGCTCATCACGAAGGCAGGCCGCCGTGTAGAGATCTTGCTGAATGCCACACCTCGTTACAATGAACGTGGCGAAGTTATGGGTATGGTTGGTATTGGTCAGGATATAACGGAGCGCATCGCTCAAGAGCAAGAGTACAGCCGTCTGATTGACACAGCCAACGCGCCGATCTTTGGCGTGGACATTATTGGACGTGTGAACATCTGGAACCGCAAGGCTGCTGATATTATGCAGTATACGAATGAAGATGTGCTAGACAAGGACCTAGTTGCCGAGTTTATCTCGGAGGAATACAAGGTGCCTGTGCGCAGCGTTCTTGAGAAAGCGTTCGAAGGTGTAGAGACGGCGAATTTCGAGTTCCCATTGATCACAAAGGCTGGACGTCGTGTAGAAATCTTACTGAACGCGACGCCGCGCTACAACGAGCATGGCGAGGTCATGGGTATGGTTGGTATTGGTCAGGATATTACAGAGCGTATTGCTCAAGAGCAAGAGTATACGCGCTTGATCGACACTGCCAACGCGCCGATCTTTGGTGTCGATATCAACGGTCGCGTGAATATATGGAATCGAAAAGCTGCAGACATCATGCAATACACCAATGAAGATGTGCTGGGCAAAGACTTGGTTGCCGAGTTCATTTCGAATGAGTACAAGGTACCTGTGCGTAGTGTGCTGGAGAAAGCGTTTGAAGGTGTCGAGACGGCCAACTTTGAGTTTCCGCTCATCACGAAGGCAGGCCGCCGTGTAGAGATCTTGCTGAATGCCACACCTCGTTACAATGAACGTGGCGAAGTTATGGGTATGGTTGGTATTGGTCAGGATATAACGGAGCGCATCGCTCAAGAGCAAGAGTACAGCCGTCTGATTGACACCGCCAACGCGCCGATCTTTGGTGTGGACATCAATGGAAGAGTAAACATTTGGAACAGAAAGGCAGCCGAGACACACCCAATACACGAATGCCGAGGTGCTCGGTAAGGACCTGGTTGCCGAGTTCATTTCGAATGAGTACAAGGTACCTGTGCGTAGTGTGCTGGAGAAAGCGTTTGAAGGTGTCGAGACGGCCAACTTTGAGTTTCCGCTCATCACGAAGGCAGGCCGCCGTGTAGAGATCTTGCTGAATGCCACACCTCGTTACAATGAACGTGGCGAAGTTATGGGTATGGTTGGTATTGGTCAGGATATAACGGAGCGCATCGCTCAAGAGCAAGAGTACAGCCGTCTGATTGACACAGCCAACGCGCCGATCTTTGGCGTGGACATTAATGGACGTGTGAACATCTGGAACCGCAAGGCTGCTGATATTATGCAGTATACGAATGAAGATGTGCTAGACAAGGACCTAGTTGCCGAGTTTATCTCGGAGGAATACAAGGTGCCTGTGCGCAGCGTTCTTGAGAAAGCGTTCGAAGGTGTAGAGACGGCGAATTTCGAGTTCCCATTGATCACAAAGGCTGGACGTCGTGTAGAGATCTTACTGAACGCGACGCCGCGCTACAACGAGCATGGCGAGGTCATGGGTATGGTTGGTATTGGTCAGGATATTACAGAGCGTATTGCTCAAGAGCAAGAGTATACGCGCTTGATCGACACTGCCAACGCGCCGATCTTTGGTGTCGATATCAACGGTCGCGTGAATATATGGAATCGAAAAGCTGCAGACATCATGCAATACACCAATGAAGATGTGCTGGGCAAAGACTTGGTTGCCGAGTTCATTTCGAATGAGTACAAGGTACCTGTGCGTAGTGTGCTGGAGAAAGCGTTTGAAGGTGTCGAGACGGCCAACTTTGAGTTTCCGCTCATCACGAAGGCAGGCCGCCGTGTAGAGATCTTGCTGAATGCCACACCTCGTTACAATGAACGTGGCGAAGTTATGGGTATGGTTGGTATTGGTCAGGATATAACGGAGCGCATCGCTCAAGAGCAAGAGTACAGCCGTCTGATTGACACAGCCAACGCGCCGATCTTTGGCGTGGACATTAATGGACGTGTGAACATCTGGAACCGCAAGGCTGCTGATATTATGCAGTATACGAATGAAGACGTGCTAGACAAGGACCTAGTTGCCGAGTTTATCTCGGAGGAATACAAGGTGCCTGTGCGCAGCGTTCTTGAGAAAGCGTTCGAAGGTGTGGAGACGGCGAATTTCGAGTTCCCATTGATCACAAAGGCTGGACGTCGTGTAGAGATCTTACTGAACGCGACGCCGCGCTACAACGAGCATGGCGAGGTCATGGGTATGGTTGGTATTGGTCAGGATATTACAGAGCGTATTGCTCAAGAGCAAGAGTATACGCGCTTGATCGACACTGCCAACGCGCCGATCTTTGGTGTCGATATCAACGGTCGCGTGAATATATGGAATCGAAAAGCTGCAGACATCATGCAATACACCAATGAAGATGTGCTGGGCAAAGACTTGGTTGCCGAGTTCATTTCGAATGAGTACAAGGTACCTGTGCGTAGTGTGCTGGAGAAAGCGTTTGAAGGTGTCGAGACGGCTAACTTTGAGTTTCCGCTCATCACGAAGGCAGGCCGCCGTGTAGAGATCTTGCTGAATGCCACACCTCGTTACAATGAACGTGGCGAAGTTATGGGTATGGTTGGTATTGGTCAGGATATAACGGAGCGCATCGCTCAAGAGCAAGAGTACAGCCGTCTGATTGACACAGCCAACGCGCCGATCTTTGGCGTGGACATTAATGGACGTGTGAACATCTGGAACCGCAAGGCTGCTGATATTATGCAGTATACGAATGAAGACGTGCTAGACAAGGACCTAGTTGCCGAGTTTATCTCGGAGGAATACAAGGTGCCTGTGCGCAGCGTTCTTGAGAAAGCGTTCGAAGGTGTGGAGACGGCGAATTTCGAGTTCCCATTGATCACAAAGGCTGGACGTCGTGTAGAGATCTTACTGAACGCGACGCCGCGCTACAACGAGCATGGTGAGGTCATGGGTATGGTTGGTATTGGTCAGGATATTACGGAGCGTATTGCTCAAGAGCAAGAGTATACGCGCTTGATCGACACTGCCAACGCGCCGATCTTTGGTGTCGATATCAACGGTCGCGTGAATATATGGAATCGAAAAGCTGCAGACATCATGCAATACACCAATGAAGATGTGCTGGGCAAAGACTTGGTTGCCGAGTTCATTTCGAATGAGTACAAGGTACCTGTGCGTAGTGTGCTGGAGAAAGCGTTTGAAGGTGTCGAGACGGCCAACTTTGAGTTTCCGCTCATCACGAAGGCAGGCCGCCGTGTAGAGATCTTGCTGAATGCCACACCTCGTTACAATGAACGTGGCGAAGTTATGGGTATGGTTGGTATTGGTCAGGATATAACGGAGCGCATCGCTCAAGAGCAAGAGTACAGCCGTCTGATTGACACAGCCAACGCGCCGATCTTTGGCGTGGACATTAATGGACGTGTGAACATCTGGAACCGCAAGGCTGCTGATATTATGCAGTATACGAATGAAGACGTGCTAGACAAGGACCTAGTTGCCGAGTTTATCTCGGAGGAATACAAGGTGCCTGTGCGCAGCGTTCTTGAGAAAGCGTTCGAAGGTGTAGAGACGGCGAATTTCGAGTTCCCATTGATCACAAAGGCTGGACGTCGTGTAGAGATCTTACTGAACGCGACGCCGCGCTACAACGAGCATGGCAAAGTGAAGGGTATGGTTGGTATTGGTCAGGATATTACAGAGCGTATTGCTCAAGAGCAAGAGTATACGCGCTTGATCGACACTGCCAACGCGCCGATCTTTGGTGTGGATACAAATATGCGCATCAACATCTTCAATCGAAAAGCTCAACAGATAACCAAATTTACAGCTGATGAGGTGGTTGGAGAGATGTACGTTGATACGATTATTTCACCTGATTTCAAATCTATCACGTCGAACATTATGGCTGAGGCATTGCAAGGAAACGAAACAGCGAGCTTTGAGCTAGCGCTTACGACGAAAACCGACAGAAAGGTGAACATATTGCTGAACGCCACAGCTCGATTCGATCAGCATGGGCAGATTGTTGGCGTTGTGGGAATTGGTCAGGACATCACCGACCGTATTGCACAAGAGCAAGAATACACGAGGTTGATTGATTCTGCCAACGCACCAATTTTTGGTGTGGATGTGAAAGGTTGTGTGAATATTTGGAACAAGAAGGCTGCGGAAATCACGCAGTATACATCCAATGATGTGATGGGTGAGAATTTGGTGGAGAAGTTTATCACAAAAGACTATCGTGAAGCTGTTCGACTTGTTTTTTCAAAAGCTTGTGCTGGAACCGAAACCGCCAATTTTGAATTTCCATTGATCACAAAAACTGGCCGTCGCGTGGAGATTCTGCTGAATGCGACGTCTCGCTTTAACGAGATCGGTGAGGTTATGGGAGTAGTAGGCATCGGTCAGGATATTACCGAACGTATTGCTCAAGAACAGGAGTATACTCGCCTGATTGACACCGCCAACGCGCCGATCTTTGGTGTGGACATCAATGGAAGAGTAAACATTTGGAACAGAAAGGCAGCCGAGACAACCCAATATATGAATGCCGAGGTGCTCGGTAAGGACCTGGTTGCCGAGTTCATTTCGAATGAGTACAAGGTACCTGTGCGTAGTGTGCTGGAGAAAGCGTTCGAAGGTGTCGAGACGGCCAACTTTGAGTTTCCGCTCATCACGAAGGCAGGCCGCCGTGTAGAGATCTTGCTGAATGCCACACCTCGTTACAATGAACGTGGCGAAGTTATGGGTATGGTTGGTATTGGTCAGGATATAACGGAGCGCATCGCTCAAGAGCAAGAGTACAGCCGTCTGATTGACACAGCCAACGCGCCGATCTTTGGCGTGGACATTAATGGACGTGTGAACATCTGGAACCGCAAGGCTGCTGATATTATGCAGTATACGAATGAAGATGTGCTGGGCAAAGACTTGGTTGCCGAGTTCATTTCGAATGAGTACAAGGTACCTGTGCGTAGTGTGCTGGAGAAAGCGTTTGAAGGTGTCGAGACGGCCAACTTTGAGTTTCCGCTCATCACGAAGGCATGCCGCCGTGTAGAGATCTTGCTGAATGCCACACCTCGTTACAATGAACGTGGCGAAGTTATGGGTATGGTTGGTATTGGTCAGGATATAACGGAGCGCATCGCTCAAGAGCAAGAGTACAGCCGTCTGATTGACACAGCCAACGCGCCGATCTTTGGCGTGGACATTAATGGACGTGTGAACATCTGGAACCGCAAGGCTGCTGATATTATGCAGTATACGAATGAAGACGTGCTAGACAAGGACCTAGTTGCCGAGTTTATCTCGGAGGAATACAAGGTGCCTGTGCGCAGCGTTCTTGAGAAAGCGTTCGAAGGTGTAGAGACGGCGAATTTCGAGTTCCCATTGATCACAAAGGCTGGACGTCGTGTAGAAATCTTACTGAACGCGACGCCGCGCTACAACGAGCATGGCGAAGTGAAGGGTATGGTTGGTATTGGTCAGGATATTACAGAGCGTATTGCTCAAGAGCAAGAATATACGCGCTTGATTGACACTGCCAACGCGCCGATCTTTGGTGTGGATACTAACATGTGTGTCAACATCTGGAATCGGAAAGCGGCGCAAATCACAAACTACTCGATTGAGGAAGTTATGGGCGAAAACCTTGTAGAAACGTTTATATCTCCCGAGTTTCGACCTATTGTTGCTGAAGTGTTGTCGCAAGCTCTCACAGGAGTTGAAACAGCGAATTTTGAATTTCCACTAATTACTCGACCTGGCACAAGAATTGAGATTTTACTGAACGCAACACCAAGGTATGACTTGAATGGAAACATTGTTGGCGTTGTCGGTATTGGCCAAGACATTACCGATCGCATCGCCCAAGAACACGAGTATTTTCGACTGATTGATACCGCGAACGCTCCGATTTTTGGTATCGATACAAATGGTCGCATCAACGAGTGGAATCAGAAAATTGAGGAGATTACAGGCTATCACAAGTCAAGCGTATTAGGGCTTTCGCTTGTACACACATTTATCACCCCGGAAAGTAGACAGCAGGTTCGTCAACTGTTAAATCAAGCGCTGATCGGTATTGACGTCGGCGAGATGGAGCTTCCGATGACAACAAAGCGTGGCGTGTTCCTGCTGCTTCTTGTGAATGCGTCTAGCAAAAAAGACATGCACGGAAACATTCGTGGCGTGATAGGCGTCGGACAAGATTACACAGCGAGGAAGCATATGGAGTCTGCGAAGGTGAATTTCTTGGCCTCTTTTAGTCACGAGCTGCGGACGCCACTGAATGGTGTGCTCGGAATGCTGGAGCTGTTGAAGGAGCAACCTCTTGACAAATCAGTTGAGAGATATGTGCACATGGCATATGTATCTGGATCTCTTTTGCTGAATTTGATCAATGATATCTTGGACTTGTCGAAAATTGAGGCTGGACATCTAGAAATATCGACGGCACCGTTCCAAATGCATGACTTGCTGGATTATTCGATCGAAATATTCAAGTTCAAAGCTCGAGAGCGAAAGCTTCAGCTTGAGCTGAAGTGCGGTGATAATGTACCAAAGGCCGTAATTGGCGACGTTGTGCGTTTGCGTCAAGTTTTGTTGAACTTGCTGTCAAATGCAATCAAATTTACGAATGAAGGCACAATCACAGTCGCGTGCAGCGTGGTGAGTTCTCCTGAGTTGCCACAGCAATTCAAAAAATTGCTATTTCAAGTTATCGACACCGGCATTGGTATGGATGCAGAGGAAAAGACGCGTCTGTTTTCCTTATTTACGAAGTTGGAGCGAACACGCCAGAACAATCCAACGGGTTCTGGTTTGGGTCTTGCTATTTGCAAGCAGCTAGCGGAGCTTATGGATGGGTCCATCGATGTTGATAGTGAGTTGGGTGTTGGTAGTAACTTCTTTTTCACAGTGGTTGTAAGGTTGATTGACGAGGTGGACCCGAAGCACGCTTACTACTCGTCAGAAGACTTTCTGGATCCATTAGTGGCAACACTGTCGCTCGATACTGTCGGAGAAAACGGTGAAAATTCATCGGTGCGAGTAGAGGTCCCAACCCAGGCGCGAATCTTAGTCGTTGAGGATAACGAGTTTAATTGGGAAGTGGTAAAATGCTTCCTCCAGCAAGATGATCACTTGCTGCAGTGGGAGGTGAACGGTTCCGATGCTGTGAAGGCTTACAGTGAAAACCACACAGAGTTCGATTTAATATTCATGGATTGCGAAATGCCTATTATGAACGGTTATGTAGCTACAGCCACAATCCGCGAATATGAGATTGCACATAATCTTCCGCGCATCCCAATTCTCGGCTTAACTGCGTACGCCATGAGTGGCGATCGACAAAAGTGTCTCGACTGTGGCATGGACGAGTTTATGGTAAAGCCCATCTCAAAGCTGAGTCTTCGTAAAGCGATTCGGCAGTGGATGCGCATTCGCTATCTTGGCCAGCAAACCGCTTCTCTGGGAGCTGCGGCACATGTTCTTGCTTCTACAAATGAATCACTTGAGCCTGTGTCTCACTCTACAGCTAAAAGCTTGCCCTCACCAGGTGCACCAACTTCGGTGCCATCGTTTATTAGTGACCTTGAGGATGTTACACTTATGGATACTGTGTCAACGGCCAGACTTGCACCTGCATCACGCCATATGCAACAACTGGATCTTGCTCAGGCCATTTCAAATCTAGAGCTCGATGACCCAATGTCGATAGGTCTTCAAAGTGGCCGAGCTGTTCGAACTGCTACACCGACGACGTCAATCTTCAGCTTGGGTCCCTCTGTGAACAGCAATGCTTCACGGACAGCAAACTCAAGTGAATTGCCGGATTTACTCAGATTATCGAGGAACACGAGCGGTGCTTCTACAACAACGAGTCCGCCGGAGCCTGAGAAACAACCGTCTGAGACGTCAGCGACGCTACCTTCCTTTAAAACGCAATTAGCGGGAGAATTGATTGGCACAACTCTAGGTGATGCGCGGTCTTCAGTGCCAACAAACCCAACGCTTTGGAGTCATCCGCCATTTAACAAGAAGGAATTACCGATTGAAGAACCGGAATCTTGGTGTGGGCTCGTGCCTAAAAAGAAGGTCAGCTTCCATGAGGACCTTGATTCTGATTGGAGCCATCCAAGCCGAGGAGGACATAGTAGCAGTAGTGGCAGTGGTATGCCTTCAGTATTGGAGCGTATGGAAACTGATAGTTCCGTGGACGAAGATAGTCGAGAAGTAGCTGTGGTCTCGCAATCGATCGACCTCATGAGCATTGAGATTCCCGAAGGTGACCCGGTGAACTATTCATTGGGAGTGGATCAGTGTGGAGGACATGAAGAGCTTTTCTTAACATTATTGGAGAAGTTTGCAACGACGTCCGAGTCAATTACGTCCCGAATCCTCAAAGCTCATGAACGCAATGATTTTGTTACCGCTCGCCGTGAAGCTCATTCACTCAAGGGATCATCGGCCTATGTCGCTGCTCTCCGAGTGTCAAAGTGCGCTTTTCGTGTCCAAGTTGCGTATGAACATCTAATGGCACAGCAAGCTAACGGTGACGGCTCCGACACGTTAGCTGCAAAGCAAATTGTAGACGACTCGGTCCGATTGCTTACAAAAGAGCAGCGGCTGTTACGTGGATATCTTGGACGCAATTTCGAGTTCAAGTCTAAATCGGGAGTGTATCAAGTATCGCCACGTGAACCTTCTGACAGCAAAAATAGTCAAACTGGTCCATGTTGTATCATGTAAGTAGTATACGAGTCTACCAAGTGTTTGAAAATGTTGTCAAGGCGAAGAAAGCTGATAGCTATTGTATGTATTTCAATAATAAAATGTGGTTGAGGGACGTCTTTTTGTAAAGGTATAAGAATGTAAAGATAACAGTCGACCAAGTACATTTGAAGCCAAACTTAAAAGTTTGGGCGTGAGTATTATAGCAGATAAGCACTAGTAAAATAGTTTAAATGCATAAGATGGTTTTATGGTTTTGTTTAGCTGAGTCATCATTTCAAAAAACCTTACTATAAAATATAACTATAAAATAGCACTACTTACGACTACTTTTTGTAAGCTACATGCTAAAACACATATTTATGTGTCTAGTAATGAATCACCCAATTCTTTGGTTCCAGAACAATAAATGTATATTTAATAAGAATATGAATTACAATAAATGTAATTCATATTCTGGAACCAAAGAATTGGGTGATTCATTACTAGAAATCGAGTTTCAATCGACATGACAAGTCTTGAATTGTCAAGTCCGGCACACTTCTCCAGACAGCCGCAATCTCTGCCCATATCTGCCCATTGTTTTCATCGCATCTGATGATGACTACGTATATGGATTCTTGGATGTAATCAAGTACCTCGCACAACCTGCACCACCAGCAGCAGTCGTATACGTGTGTCCTCAACTGACCTTATAGCCTTGCGTCAATGCTGTTCATCATTAACAAATCGCCATACATGCTGCAGTTTTGATGTGGATTACTCATTCCTGTATACGAGTTACAGTACAGTCAAGGCAAAACTGAGCCGACCAGCTTCTTACGGTCAGCTCATACTGACTTAGCGAAACAAACAGGCTCCGATCCAGACCAACAATAGGATATGCCACTCTCAAGACATTGCATGTACTCATATGAAGCGATTGTCAAACAAGACAGGGTCGAGCACGAAATGTTTTGAGCCAAGCTTTAGCATCTTTAAAACAAAACAAATCAGCCGCTTGGACGCTACTTACAACCACATCACTACTATCACATCATAAAGGTAAAGTAGCCTAACACATTCCCGAGAATCACTACAAAAGACGCCAAAATTGACGCTTTCCATTTCGATAATAATTTGATCAAAGAATAGCACGACTCGTGACGGATGTTGTGATCGAGCTGATAAAACCTCGCTCTTCTCCAGCTGGAATAAGTTTGTTGTCATGACGCCGATAAATGAAGCGTCGCTCGTCTTGTGCGCTGTTCTTGGCAGAGAGTGGTTGAGACAGAAACACGGAATCAGATTTCAAGGTTTTGGTCGTCATGGGATCTACCATCGATGACGCAGTAACATGATGAGCGATCATAGTCACAACGTGAATGCACATCAGAAGACGCATGCTGGATGGCGACTTGATTTTGTAGTGCTCCTTTTTCGAATTAGTCCAAGGCGATTCCTACAAGAATCCATGTGCTAAGTAGGGACCGGTTGCTCCTTAGTTACTTTGCTACAATAGTGCATTACATGTCCAAGTTCATAACAGCATAGACCTCGTCGAAGACACTGTTGACTCTGATGAAAAGCTTCTCGACCATTGCAATACACGAGACAACAGCCTGCGCTTATTGTCGGTTTTACAGCCAACACATACCCCTACTTTTGTATTATTGGCCCTGGGGTTGTCAACTTCCTCCATGTGATGACAAGCATGACAAATCGCATCGCCACAAGATACGCAATTGTATCGGCGAGTGTCCAACAACTTGACTGCGCCAAAATGCTTACTGCAGCACTGACAGAATTCTGCCGCTTGTTTATCGGCCCATTCGGACTGACGTACGAATGTCGAGGGGGTCAAGCTGTCTCCGATAGAAATGGGCAATAACTCGGCTGAGAACCTCTCCAAATCGGGGCATGTAGTATCGAGTCGTAAGTCGTGGGGCTAGTCCACCCGCCTCAATACCTACAATGTAAGCTACTTTAGTCTGGGCATCAGGTAGCCCTGTGTTTTGCACAAAGTATCCTGAACGAAACATGCGAGTTCGAATGAAACCATGTGGTACATCCAACTGGGACACATCAGGTAGATTAAGTGAGTCCCAGACGCAATAGCCAAACGTTGATCCGTCCGTACATTGGATGACGTCGGTGGACACGACGACGTACATATCGCGATGGTTACGTTGCAGTGTTCTTGCCTTAAATGCAGTGTAGCGTATGTAGGACGAACGCAACGGACGTTCGTCCGATGGGTGTTCCAGCATGTTAAGAATCCGGGCGTCCAAAATGTTGTCGTACATGATACGACATCGCTGCAGTAGCGTGTCTGTATCGGACACAACAAACAGGCTAATGACGTCTTGGACAGAAGCGTCCGTGATATTGACGCAGCAAAATCGTGTCTGATCCTTCGTCACGCTCTCCTTGTCTTCATAGTAGACGATTCCATCCTTCCGCATCTTTTCATGCCAATGAATATCCTCGGTTTCTTCATGCATCATACTGTCCAGTACATCTTCAACAGCAGCAGCAATCTGTCTTGCCAATACGTTTCTTACTTGATTCGATAGCTCCAGATGCGTTGGTATAACAGATAAAGGTGGTATACCATTGGCAATATAGTAACTTGACATTGAAGATGACGCAGTGAATTGTCGTTGCGTGTTCGATATTGAGACTTTTGACTTTGGCATTTTGTTTGCAATGTGTGTCGTATCGTCAATTTGTACTGAAATGTCTGCAACGCTGTGACAAAAACTAGTAATCAATGAAAAGGAGCTCTCGTTAGTGCTACTAAGATTTCAAATGGTACGCATCCTGTCATCAGAATCCTATCCAAACATAGCAACAAAGACATCATCTCAGACGATATACTCGTTCAAATGGTTGTCTCTTTTTTGCTATCAACGGTGTTGCTCACGACGGGAAGCAATGCGTCAATAGAATTATGTCTTCAGAGACACTCAAGACAAACTCGACATAAGCTTTTGGATGTTTGATGAGCTTTGGGGTCTGAAATGCAGTGTCCAACAACGCGTTGAAATTGACAACATCACCAACGGTCTGATCGACGTGGTATTAGCTTATTCTGGTGCAAATCTATGCCGTTGCTGGTTTTCAGCAGTACTCCCTAACCTTGACCAGCGCTGTTGATGCCAAAAAAGACAGAGTGCGACTCCGTCGAGTTTACGGTCGCCGTGGCTGATCCTTAGTCGCACGCTGACAGCGTTCAATCGTCACACCAAGCTGTCTTGACACATCACACATGCTCACACCGTTGCGTTTTTTTAACACGCCAAAACCACTGGGACCTGCCAGTACCAATTCTTACTTGGCACGGGCCGAATGCCGTGTAGCTGGCCAAATGCACGCACTATCGGCGCTAATAGATTCTGCGTGACATCATTCCCGTTCATGTTGTTTCTGGTGTTTCAAAATATCGGTCGCTAGCAAGGATGCATACTATGGCTCGTGATCTTCACGTTCACATTATTATTATTCGTACTGATCGCCACCACCACCCCTTTGGCAAGCTAATTGTAATTTCGCGTCAATACGATGCTAATATTGATGCGATATTTGCAGCGAGCTCAATGGTGGCCAAGCCATCCACTCGCGCTGATGTCAGATGTCACAAAATGGCCAAAGATTCCAGAGAATGGTATGCGTGCTTGTATGCAGCCAAGCTTTGGTCGTAGCTTATGCGCTTGAAAATCCAGACTGCGGACAAGAGTTCGTCGAACACGAGGCAAAGAGGTTTGGTACCTATCCAGCCAGCAAGACCAGCACGACTGTTATTTTGTATATTAGTCTGATGGATTGGTTCATTAGCTGGTCTCCTCAAGGTTTCATTCTACGTGGTAGTCACAGAGTTAAACGTGTCCTCGAGTTAACAGAAACCGCAGAGAAATGATCGTATTCATACCGGCACGTGCTTTGCACCCTCGTGTGGTACTCAACTGGTAAGGAGCAGACCGGCGGAGACGGTCTCGAAGTGGTGCATTGAGTAGTCCTTGTTTCGCAAAACCTTGCTTGCTTCATTTCAATTGAACAAATCAAGTCGACACGAAATGAACAAGCGAAACACAAACTAGACACGTATCTCCCTTCTGAGGAGTGATGGCAATGAAGCAAAAACCACGCGTAAGTAAGCGCTTGCAACTTAGAAGACGGGCGATTCTATGATGGAAATTTCAGCTACAATGTCACAAGTATGAAGACAATCGAGCTTATGGGTCACAGTTGCAAAAGATTGATCAGTACATTAGCAATGAATGAGCTTTGAAGACAAAAGAGATAAGGTGCAATTCTGTAGTTTGTACATTACGAGTTACAAAGATTGAAATAAGGACGAGTAGCTACTCAGAACAATTATGATGGCCAAAAGGAAGGTGTGGAATGTCTAATAGTAGAATACTGTATCGTATCTCTTGTCAACTAATGGCTTTCATTAGCAACTCTTGTCTCCAGCGCGCCACTCGAGCTCTACAACCTCTTGTATTTCAATTGCTTCTATGGCTACTCGTCTAACAAAGCTATCACTATTTGTTACAAATATTGCTAGCTACACCCTAAGAACCACTTGGACACGACATCCACTCTCGTAAAGTCCACACTTTAACCACAGCACATGACAAACTCGTTGTACACTAATCTCTTGCCAACTCGTTCCTGCATGTAGCAGATCCCTCGGTCTTTTGTTGTGTCCAATCATTGATATTCACCACAACCAAAGACTCTTGACCAACTCATGACGTTGTCCATTGACTGCAAATTTGCGTGTCTCAGCAGCTCAAGACATCTCGTCAGCCGGCCGCCTTCGGCAAATCCATGAGGTCCATCAGTATTCTAATCAGGCAACTCTGTACAAGAAACGACGTAAAAATGATCTACTCCGGCTATGTTATATCACTTCAGTATGGCACTTCACTAGGATTAGATCAATCTATCAACCGCCTGACACCCGAAACCTCATTGTTGTTTTTTACTAGCTCTAAAAGTCCTTTGCCACTTCAACGCTCTCGGCTCCAATCATCAGCTCAACCTCGCACTCTTCTACTTGTACGCAAGTCATCTCCTACGTTCGCTGTCTAGTGGCTTTGTTATATGAAAATACAGCTTTGCTACTGATCACTTCTCCAAAAAAACATCTTGCAATTTCGTTCAGTGATTGTAAAACACATCGATCAGCACTTTTCAACATCACCAAACCGTCGTTAGCTTCCGCGTCTCTTCATGCTCATGGCTACACTTCCTGACAAAACGTGTACAAAATTGGGTATTTCGATATGAGATATATCCAATCACATCTCATCTTATTGTTGCAGCCATCATGAAAAAGCTCTTTGACCGTGTCTCCAAGGGTCTATCCGACGACTCTTCCATCCTGTTACCATCGCCTGGAGCTTCAATCTTGTTCATTGAGACTGAATGTACAATGGATTGCCTGTCTCAATCGCAAAAACGCGGTGTTGCTGGACTCTGTGCGTGTCTTCTGCCTGCTGTCACCGATGGTTCTACTGACTTGATTTGGTCCAAAACGTATCTCCAGCTTCTTATAGAGAACTTTGTCGGGCTCAATAATGCCCAAACCGATGCTTATGTACCCATTTTGACATCCCGACATTTGCAGTTAGCTGAAAAAGCGCACGAGCCGTCAACTGCCACAATAGATGAGCTAGACCCGTCACCCTTTTTAGCTCTGATAGTGCCCAATAGAGACACCATTGTAGGCTTCCAACGCTTGGCAATCAGGCTCAAGCACCGGAGTAAGCCACAAAATCATTCAGGAACACAGGGCGATGATGCCTTGGACATGTCAGAACTGCTCACAACCGATAGATTTCGTCTTGAAGTGGTCAAGCAGCTCCTGTGGTTTACCGTGAAGAATGTGGGTTACGATGCCAGATCTAGGACTTTACTAAGGAAATTGATACTTGCTATGCAGCTACAGTGGACAGATGTGATAAAGGAGGAGGTACAGATTGGCCAAACGCTGTATGCTGAAGCTACATCCATGCCATTGGATAAAGCGTCGGCCAAGTCCAAGACGTGGGACATGAAACGCCATGCGGCTATTGGTGCAGCAATGATGACAGGAGGTGCACTACTTGCTGTGACGGGTGGACTGGCTGCTCCTGCTATTGCGGCTAGTTTGACGGCGCTTGGAGGGGCAGGAGCGACGATAGGTGCAGCAGTGGGCTCGGCGGCAGGTGTCACGGCCACTACGGTGCTCTTTGGTACGGCTGGAGCTGGAGTCATGGGCATGAAGGCAGATACAAGAACAAAGGGCGTTCATGATTTTAGCTTTGATCTTGTGTCGGCGGGAGACGGTATGAATGTCTACATCTGTGTATCTGGATGGCTCGATGATGATGACCCGCCTACAGCAGGATTTCGACGAGCGTGGGGAGATAGTCGGGAGTACTTGCGGGCGTTTTACCGGCAGAGAAACCCTGAAAAGGTGGGCCAAGTAGACCACTTTATGGACCGGTATAAAGGTCGGGAGGACGAATTCTTTGCCATCTTGCGTCGCACTTACAATATCGACACCGGTGATATAGAAAATGATCCATTAGGAATAGCAGATCTATCGAGGATGGCAATGGAAGACGAAGACGCGCGCTACAGTGACGTTACAAGTTTGAACAGCGACTCGAATGCAATTTCAACCAGTGCGTTGAGCACGACCGCAAGCAACGATAACGCTACAATGTGGGATCTCGGGACGAAGCATGAACCGCTACGCGCGTGGCGCTGGAAGGATCGCTTTCCGCAAGGTGACCAGTACTGCCTTGTCTGGGAAGAAGCAGGACTTCGACGGTTTGGTAAATCGATGCGCACGTTTGCAGCCGAACAAGTTTCAACGTACGCGGCAACAGAAATGGTCAAGTACACTGCATTGGCTGCGCTGTTTGCTGCAGTAGCACTACCGCGAGCGATTCTTCGACTGGCTGATATCATTGACAATAGTTGGACAGTAACTATGAACGCGGCTGATGCTTCTGGTAAACTCCTGGCAGACGCACTGCGCAAGCGCGAGCAAGGTTTGCGTCCTGTTACACTGGTTGGATATGGCATGGGTGCTAGGCTGATTTTTTCCTGCTTGAAAGAACTGGCTAAAAGCGGCTCGATAAATGAATCATGCGGCATTGTGGAGAACGCTGTTCTGCTCGGGTCACCCGTCCCCATAGCGCGTGACGACTGGACAAACGCTCGCCGTGTAGTCTCCGGAAGGCTAATTAATGGGTACTCGGAAAAGGATTGGATGCTGGGTCTCATGTACCGCTACCAGAGCTGGGCACTGAACTCAGCTGGAATTGCACCTCTTGATATTATTGGTGTCGAGAATGTGGATCTTTCAGGAATTATTGGAGGGCATCTAGAGTACAAAAGCAAGATTGGTGCCATTATGGATCTATTGCAATTAGAGATCTGATCGGCGGGTAGCA